>APFE030517818.1:0-48734 GCA_000404065.3 Pinus taeda | reverse complement strand
TTTTTTTTTTTTTTTTTTTTTTTTAGGGAGGATTTGTGAGGAGAGCGAATGGCGACGGTTAGGGTTTGTTCAAACAGAGTTTTTGCTGTTTCCGCAGTGGCTCCCAAGCCCATCTCAAGGGCCGAAGCCGATCCAGGGATTGGGGCGACGACGTTCATTTTTGGCAGGCGATCACTCTTGCATGCGCCTCCAGAGAAATGGCATGCCTCCTACAAGAAAACGCTGCAAATACACCCAGATCAACGCGGAAATGCAGCGAGGGTTTTAATGGAGTCACACTATGTTAAGTGGATACACGAAGAGGCCTGTCTCTGGCGGAAGAACGAGGCCCTAATCGGCGCTCTTGAACAAAGATGTTGTGCCGTGTGGCTTTTAGAGGCCAGGCTCTACCAAACCGCGTGGAGAAAAGGTAGGGGAGGGTTGCATGAAGCAGTTTCGATCCTTCCTTCAACGCAGGGGCCCAAACATCATAGATTCGACTTGGATCTACTCGATCTAGCCTTTATACGAGCCCAGCGTGACCCCAGGCAGCAGACTGAGGGTATCAATCAAAGAACGAGCAGGGTTTTAGCAGATCCAGACAAGCTCAAGGAAAAACAAACAAAAATAGGGCCAGATCTGGAGGTCTGCTTACAGCCAGGGCAGGTAAAAAATTATTTTTTTCAGATTCTGATTAAACCCCCTCAGGGAAAAACTCGTTTAGTTTGGGTTTATGCAGGAAGCACCTCCTTGCAGCTGAAACAACAGATTTGGGTTGAAATGGGATACCCAGTTCAGATCCAACATCTGGTCAGTGGCAGGCGGTCTCTCCAGGATCTTAGAACGATGGATAGCTATGAGATTGGGCCAGGATCAATCATTACCTTAAACTTCAGATTGAGAGGAGGGGCTCTGCCTCAGGGACAGCCAAGCTCCTTAGGGGGGGATAAGGGAAAAAAATCTGCATCCCAGCACTAACCCAAAGGAGGTTTATCCTACAAAAACATTCTTCAAGGCAGCAGAGACATAGGGTCTTCTTCAGATCAAGGTGGACACATACCCAGGCCATACATAGTAGATCAGTCAGAGCAAACCCCAGCCTTAAATTTAGATTCTTCAGGGCTTGACGATTTCGTAAAATCTTACGAAACACAAGCTCTAATATGCCGCTTCAACGGTTTTTGGCCTAAACCTTTGGATCTTTTCCATTGGATTTTCACCAGCTGGACCATGGAATGTGATATACATCTATGTTCAAAGGGGTTTTTCATAGTGAAATTTACATCCAAGGAAGTCAGAGACACAATCATCAGTACAGGGCCATGGTTTTGGGGAACATCGGGGCTATTTAGACCCCATGGTTTCCAGATTTTGACCCAAACAAAATGACTGTAACCAAAATAACGATCTGGGTCAGACTATACAATCTTCCTCTGCACTTTTGGAATGAACAAGTCTTGGAAGGCATTGGGAACAGCTTGGGGAAATATATCAAAATGGACCTGGAAAGGATTGATGAAAGGATTTACACTTTCGCACGTATTTGTGTGGAAGTAGATTTAAGTAAAGGGCTGCTGGACAATATAAGGCTGATCTATAAGCAACAAATCTGGTTGCAAGTACTAGATTATGAAAACACCGCTTTCAGATGCAGGCTCTGTAGGAAGACAGGACAGCTGCATAGTTCATGTCCAGAAGACAAGAAAGTAAACAGTAAAAAGAAGCAGAAAGGGAAGTAGAAGAAAGGATGGAAATTCTCACCCCCAGACACAGAGGAAGAAGAATCAGAAGCAGAGGAGGAAGAGGCCCCAGCAGAGAAGACTAAGGTATCTCAAGAAATGGAGAATCAGAAGGGAACCACTCCGATCAACAAGACAGAGGTGACAAGAGTGGATCCAAGCATGGGAGGCACCAAACGGCAGCACCACTCTGATACTTCAGACTCAGATAAAGAAACTGGCCCACAGAATGCAGAAACACAGATAGTCATTGCTTCGATCGAGCCCACTCAAGGAGAGTGGCGTAAGGTCAAAAAGAAAAAGGGGAGAAAAACTTGAAGTGTGTCTCTCAGCCGGATTTCAGTTTTTATGCCCCTTTTCTTCCTCTCTCCTCTATTCTCTTTTTCTTTTTCTTTTGTGCACGTTAGTCTCCTAACGATGCGGTGGGTGCTTATGCACTAGAGCCCTTGTGGCAGCTTATAGAATGTTTCAGAGCTTTATGCTGATGTAACTTTTCATTATTTTTTTAATAAAAAGTTACGGTTTTTTCCTTTGGAAAAAATGGATTTGATTTTGCAAAATATTGTTGGTTCACAAAGTGTGTCTATGCTTGATGGCTTCTCAGGGTACAATCAGATTCTTGTTCATCCAAATGATCAAGAGAAAACGGCCTTCACAACACCATGGGGAACATTCATGTACGCCAAATGCCATTTGGTCTCATGAATGCAGGAGCCACTTTCCAGAGAGCAATGGATATTGCTTTTGCTGAAGAAAAAGACAAATCAGTGATGGTTTATCTTGATGACATCACAGTTTTTTCAAAGAGATAAGAAGATCATTTGAAGCACCTTGAAAGAGTCCTGCTGAAGTGTAGAAGGTTTGGTATTTCTCTTAATCCAACCAAAAGTATTTTTTCTTTAACCTCTAGCAAACTTCTTGGTCATATTATTTCTGAAGAAGGAATTAGGATTGATCCTAATAGGGTTAGTGCAATTCAAAAATTAGATCTACCAAGAAGTAGGAAAGAGATTCAATCCTTCCTTGGAAAAGTTAACTTTGTTAGAAGATTCATTCCTAACTTTGCTGAAGTTTTCAAGAGTTTAACAAAGATGTTAAAAAAGGGAGTGGATTTCAAGTGGACAGCTGAAGCAAAGAAATCATTTGAAGAGATCAAGAAGGCACTCACACAAGCACCAGTACTTATCAGCCCAGATTTTACCAAGGAATTCCTTATTTTTACATTTGCTTCTGAAAACACAATTGTTGGAGTTCTACTGCAAAAGGGAAGTCAAGGTACTGAACAACCTATTTCTTTCTTTAGCAAGACATTAGCAAATTTTGAATTGAAATATAACATCCTAGAGAAGCAAGCCTATGCCTTGGTGAAAGCAATAAAGGATTTCAGAATTTATGTTTTGCATTCTCACATTGTTGCCTACGTCCCAAATGTTGTTATAAAGGATATTCTTACACAGGCTGATCCAGATGGAAAAAGGGGCGAGTGGATAGCAAAATTGTTAGAATATGACATTGAGATTAAACCCACAAAGTTGGTAAAGGGTCAAGGCTTAGCCAAGCTGCTGACACAATCAAATTTGGACTATCTTGATATTAACTAGAGTACAGAGATCTCAGAAATTTCTGAAAATGAAGAGGAATCGGTCCAAATAAATGAAAAATTATTATTGTCAGAATGGTACAGAGATGTAGCATTTGTTTTGCAGCATAATAGAGTCCCTACTAATCTTTCAAAATCCAAAGTCCGGTTTGTCAAACTGAAATCTCTAAGATATTTTGTGTATGACCAAAATTTGTTTTGGAAAGATGCAGGAGGGATATTGTTAAATTGCCTCATTGAAGAAGAAGCTGATAAAGTAATTGATGAATTCCATAAGGGAGATTGTGGAGGACATCACTATTGGAAAGCCACTGCAAACAAGATCTTGAGGGTTGGCTACTTTTGGCCAACTATGTTCAGAGATATCTATAAAAAGGTAGCTACATGTCATGAATGTCAAGTATTTGAAGGAAAGAGGAAGCTTATGCCACTGCCCTTGGTTCCTATATATGTTGAAGCGCCTTTCCAGCAATGGGGATTAGATTTTATAGGGGAAATTCATCCTCCTTCATCAGGTCAGCATCGCTGGATTCTCACAGCCACTGATTACTTTACAAAATGGATAGAAGCGGTACCAACAAGGCAAGAAAATGATTCAGTGATTATCTCTTTCTTAGAAAATAATATATTATCAAGATTTGGTTGTCCAATGAAGATTATAACTGACAATGCTCAAGCTTTTAAGTCCAAGAAAATGATTTATTTTTGCCATCAGTATCAAATTTCTCTTGGACATTCCACTGCTTATTATCCGCAAGGAAATGGCCTTGCTGAATCATCAAACAAGAGCCTTGTAAGGATCATCAAGAAGCTACTGCAAGAAAATAAGAAAGCTTGGCATTTGAAATTAAAGTATGCTTTGTGGGCTGACCGGATTTGTACAAAGAGATCCATTGGAACATCACCATATGAGTTAGTATACGGTGCTGAAGCCATATTTCCAACATCCCTGGGAGTGCCTGTGATGAAGCTAATTCAAGGATTAAAGGAGGAACCAAATGTTGTACAAAGAAGAATCAATCAGATGATAGCCTTGCAGGAGAAAAGAAATGAGGTGTTTGACAATCATCAACAAAATCAGAACAGAATCAAGAGAACATTTGATAAAAAGATCAAAGAAGTTACATTTCAGATCCATGATAAAGTATTGAAATGGGAAGCTAGAATTGAAGAGAAAGGTAAGCATGGTAAATTTGAAAATTTGTGGAAAGGGCCATATCAAATTTCTGCTTTTCATGGAAATAATACTTACATTCTGCAAGAGATTGATGGAAAGACATATGCTGGAGGACCTCTCAATGGCAGGTTCCTAAAGCATTATTATTGATCAAAATTCTGCCAGTTTCTCACAACATTGTATATACCCGTTTTATCAGTTTTTCTTTTGTTGCAAAGAATGACAAACTGAACAGAAAGCTCATGCCCGAGGTGAAGGCCCAAGAAGCTGGAAAGGGATGCTCGTCAAGAAAATCTATGTTTTCATAAAATGGACAAAGCACTGGACCTGCGAGTTCTTAGTGTATTACAGGAGCACACTATCCCAAGTGGAGCCATTGTTATCACTTAAGAAATCTAATGCCAAAATTTCTTATACTAGCTTGATGAAAAAGGTCAGTGTTAGTCCAAGTTTGATTTTGTTTTTCCTTAGAGTCTGAGTCTTAGGAGGTCATGAGTCAAGCATGCATTCTCATCTATCACTGGTCACCCTCATTCATCACCAATCTCATAGCCATGTGTCAGTTTGTTTCAAAAATCATTATGTACCACAAAGCCTTTTTAGGTGATTGCGTAGCGCATGTAACCATTCTGAAGTGTTTTCGCAGCGCATTAATCTTGTTTAGCAGTTTCGCAGCGCAAAAGCCCATTAGGTGTTTTCGCAGCGTGATACGTTATTAGGTGATTTCCAAGTGCATAATTCAAAATTTACACTGATCGCGCTACGAAATCAGAGATTCGTGCATTCCGCAGCAAATCTTTCCCAACTGTCAAATCTATTAAGTTAATCTATGGTTGTGTCATTCTTTATCAGTTCATGTACTCCACATATCACGTCCAACCACCTATCTCCATTATCACAACATCTAGGTACGTTGATACACATGGAATACAAGTTCCAAGGAAAGCCACCTATGCACAAGTTTTGATGATGATTGTAAGCCTTGCATGAGAAACAAATCTGCAAGATTTCAATTTGAAAAAAACATTGTCATCAAGCGAGGCAGCAAATCAAGTGAGGCAGCTATCAGGCGAGGTAGAAAGTCAAGATAGGCAGAGTTTGCATTTTGAACAGCACTAGCATTCCATGCCTACAGGTCACTGAATCTTCATGGAGGGATCAGTAGAAAGGAAAGACCACAGATCAGGGAAATGTCTGAGAAACGAGCCTGAAGGTTTGGATATAAGCTTGAAGAATAGAGAGGTCGAACAGGCATTTAAACAAGCTGGATGTTGGAATTTTTGCAAGAAGCTCCAGGGAGGTCATGCACAAGTGACTAAAGAATTTGCACTAAATTTTATAGGATTAAACTCAAAGGTTGGTATGATGGAATTGCAGGTCTCACCAGACATGATATCCACAGTTACAGAGATTCCAAGAGGGCAAGAAAATTGGTTCAAGAATTTCAAATTTGACATGAACCCATGCAAAGAATTTCTAAAGAAGGAATTCATTAACTCGAATTTGAGCAAGTCTGTTCCTAGGAGCTATGTCAAAGAATCCTACGTACATTTGCTCACCTGTATACAGAAGTACCTGACCTGTGAAGGAAGATATAACAAGGTGTATTCATACCATTTCAAACTTCTATTGCATTTCATAGGGAAGGCATCTATTGATCTACCTTTTTACTTATTCCGCAGTTTGAGTAAAATGTGTGACAAGGTGCAACTAAGAAAAGAGGCTTGTGAGACTTCTTTGTTTCACCATGGCCTGATTAGGTTACTTGTTCTGCATGAACTTTAAAGGGTAGGCAGAGACTGGGACACATTTAAATTCATGGCTGGTTTCAAAAGCAAGACCGGTCTCAGCCCTCTAGCTGCAAAAGATTTTTCAACAACAGGTCCTCAAGCAAAAACAAGAGCCAAGAGGTTTTCAAAGTTAAAGGCAAGAAAACAAGTAAGGGAATCCACCAAGCCACTGACTATTCAGGATACACCCCAGCAGTCCCTTAAAGAGAAAATTCAAGATAAAGAAACTGCACATGAATCAAGCACAGGTGAAGGAGTTCAAAGAAGAAGAACGAGGAGCCAGGTGGCAAAAGAAAAGGGTAAGTCAGTGGCTATTGAAGAAAGTCTTGTTTCAAAGGGAGATTTAAATGATTTATTACAAGCAATTGACATTGAACAGTCCCCACTAGTTCAAGCTAATTTGATACAGTCAGGAAAAGAGAAGGCTAAGAAGGTCAAAGCCTCAAAGAAACTCAAGTTTGATGATCAAGTTGAACAATTTGTTTTCAAACCCAAGATACCCATAACAAGGAAGTTCAAACAAGTACAGGAGGTGTAGCCAAAAGAAGATGAAACAGGGGAGGAGACACGGCCTCATGAAAGAAAGGATAAAGGCAAAACAGTTGCCACTCAAAAAGAAGGCAGTGTGGAAAACTTGAAAAGGAGATTGGAATCTGCCAAATTTGAGATTTCTATATTAAAGAAAGCTACTAGGAAATTTGCAGCTAAGGAGGCTTATTTTAACCAAATGCAGGCTCGATGGGAGGACCAAACTTTTAAAATTCCTGAAGTGGTTGATTTTAATGTTCAATTCTGTAGCTGGACTACTCCTGCAGTAAAAGAAGCTCAATTTATCAGAAAAGTCAATATAAACCTCATGTCTGGGATCAAAGTACTGAAAAAACAAGTTGAAGACTTAAAGATTCAATTGAACCAGCAAAAAGGATCTCCATAAAGAAAACCCACTTCAAATAAGGATATATTTCAAAGTTTTGATAGTTTTGCTTGGTATAATCTTCCAAACATTCCCATTCAATTTTGGAAGGTCTTGAAACAGTTGCAAGAATGTTTTAACAGCAAAGTGCTCAAATAGCAAAGTTTTGGGTTGAAACTGTGATTTTTTAAACAACTCAGTAGTTTCGTAGCGCGCTACGAAACTACTGAAGGTGATGACTAGAGCTCAGCAGTTTCGTAGCGCGCTACGAAACTGCTGAAGCTAAATAATCCAATATCAATCAACCGGTTTTGAAACATAAGCGGGAAATTTTGAAAGGGGAATATATACAAGGCATCATCTGAAGCTTCAACATTCAACCAGGTTAAGGCAGGTGGAGAAAATATGGATTCGAATCCAACTTTAAATTTTTGTCATAAAGTGAGCACATTTACCACAGTTCAAAATATGTCAAAACAGCTTGAAAGAGTTTTTGCCTTTAAACATAAAGGAGGTGGACAGAACATCAAAGACGTGGCCATCTCTTACATTTTGGATAATCAAAGATGAAGGACATGCTTCTGTGAATTCGAAAATTGTAAGGCAAACTAAAGACCGATGAGCAAGGGTAGTTTCCTATGTTTCAGGACAATGGAGAAGATGTGGCATGGAAGACCAGCATGGAGCCTTGAACATCCATCACAACCAAACTAAAAAGGGAATAGATGTAAAAGAACGAGAACCATTGTAATCAAGGCTATTATTAGCATAACATGGTGTTAGAATCCTACTTGATTTAGATCTCTGGAAAGTCTAGTTGAAGTTTGTTACATTTAATAGGCAGTTAAAAGTTGAATAGGTGTCATTAGAAGTAGATTTCGAGTTCCCCTCATGCTTGAGGAGGAATCTCAATCAGGTAGAAGAGCTCTATAAATAGGAGAAAGAGCAATGTACAAAGGGTTGGAAATTTATAAAAAAAAAAGGCTCTGATATTTGGCCTATGTAAAGACTCTGTTTTAGTAATACAAGTTTGGCTTTGCTTCTCAGGACTCATGAGGGATTTGATGTTCAGAGAGTGTTGTATTTTTCTTTTCCTAATATTTGTAGTGGTATGAATGTGTAATCACTTAGAATTCACTTATGGTGCTCTAACTTCATGTATACATTCATAGACTGCGTGGTCCTATATGTTTGGGTATGTTCTAAATGTGTTGAATGTTGAATGCCCTGACTTCTATGTAAGGTTGAAACCATTGTCATACTGAAATGATGTTGACTCCATAAGCCAAATGGATAGATTTTAATTGTGTTTCCACCATTCATATTTATATTCGTTTCACAAGAGTTAGCCATCTTAATTATAATTGAAAAAATCATTAACCCTTTTGAGAGAGCCCTCTCAGGTTGAGGAGGCTAAGCCTCAGCCTAAAGTAGGTTTGAAATAGTTACTTGAGGTCTTCCTGGTCTGCAGCCTTCCAGGGTCCAATTTTGAGATAACAGGACCCATGAAGAATGCACCACCACTAGTGCTTTTCCTGTCATCCACGCTTCCTGCCTAATTTGCATCTGTGTATGCATGAAGTGTGAGATCTGTATTTCTAGGATACCATAAGCCATAGTTTTGAGTTCCTTGAAGATACTTTCAAATTCTTTTAACTACCTGAAGATGAGTTTCCTTTGGATTTGCCTTAAACCTTCCAACTATTCCCACTACATGCATAATATCTGGTCGGGTACCTATTAGATAAAGCAAACTACCAATCATGGATCTATAGGTTGGTTGATGTACTGCTGCCAATTCATCATTTGCGCTGAGGCTGCAACCTCTCACCATAGGGGTACATACTGGTTTCAAATCCTCCATCCCATATTTCTTCAAGATCTACTTAAGATATTTGGTTTGAGATAGAAAAATGTCGTCTTTATTTTGTTGGACTTGTAGACCAAGAAAGTATGTGAGCTCACCAAGCATGGACATTTCAAACTCTTTTTGCATCACCAAGGCAAAATTTTGACTCTTGTCTTCTTCATTGCTACCAAAGATGATATCATCAACATACACAACAAGTATTAGCAACTTATTATTGTCAATTTATATATACAGATTGATATCAGTTGATCCTTTTATAAAACCTTGTTGATGGAGGTACTTATCCAACCGATAATACCACGCCCTTGGAGACTGTTTAAGGCCATAGAGAGCCTTTTTGAGTTTGCATACAAGATTTGGATCATTTCCAAGGATAAACCCATCTGGTTGCTCAATGTATACTTCTTCATTCAAGTCTCCATTCAGAAATGTAGATTTTACGTCCATCTGAAATACTTTGAACTTATGAAAGCTAGAGAGAGCAAGGAACATTCTTATAGCCTCGAGTCTGGCAACTGGATAAAAAGTCTCTTCAAATTCTATGCCTTCTCGTTGCGCATATCCCTTACAAACAAGTCTTGCCTTGTTTCTAACCACATCCCCATTTTCATTCAACTTATTTTTGAAAATCCATTTTGTCCATATGACATTATTGTCTTTTGGTCTAGGAACCAACTCCCGAGTGTTATTCTTTTCAATCTGCTCGAGTTTTTCCTCCATGGCCTTGACCCAGTATTCATCTTTGCAAGCTTCTATTACATTTTGTGGTTCTATGGAGGAGAGTAGTGCCCGATAGATTGAATCTTCTGAAATGGTTTTTATTGTTTGCACACCTGCCTCTTTCTGCCCCAAAATTTGAGATTCTGGATGATTCTTTTGAACATATCTGGATGGAGTCTTTTCTTCTATCCTTATCTGTTCTTCTAGAGCCTCTTCGGTTTCTTCTTCGTCATGAATCTAATTTGATGTTGACGGATAGTCTTCTTCGAGACCTTCAAAGTTTATCTGCCTAGGAGGGTTTCCTTCTTCATCAACCACTACATCAATGCTTTCAACAATTTTACCAAGTATTTTCTTGTAACATTTGTAAGCTTTGTTGTGGGGAGAGTAGCCAAGTAGAATGCCTCCATCTGCTCTAGGTTCAAACTTGCCAAGATTTTTATCAGTCCTTTTAATGTAGCATTTTCTTCCAAAGGTTTTGAAGTATTTTACCGTGCGAGTCTTACCATACCAAAGTTCATGAGGAGTCTAAGTGTTGTTTACCCGGACGTATGTCTTGTTGAGAATAGTAATAGCGGAAAATGCGCCTTCACCCTAGAAGGTTGCGGGAGTTCCAGACTCATCAAGCATAGCACGGGCCATTTGTTGGATCGTTATGTTCATCCTTTCCACTACTCCATTTTGCTGAGGAGTCCTTGCAGTAGAAAATTCCTTTCTGATTCCATTTTCTTCACAGAAATCAAAAAATTCATCTGAGGTAAACTCCACTCCTCGATTAGATCTGAAGCATTTGATTCTGTGATCTGATTGGTTTTCAACCAAAGCTTCGAATGACTTGAACTTTTCGAAAGCTTCATATTTATACTTCACGAGTCCTATCCAACACATCCTTGAAAAATCGTCAATGAACAATATGAAATACTCTTCTCCTCGAGGTGACCTCTTCCTAGTTGGACCACATATATCAGTGTGCACAAGTTCAAGTGGCCTGCTAGCTCATCCTTCCTTCTCAGGGACCCTAGTTCTGGTTTGCTTACCAAATTGACAAGATTTTCATATTGTATTATCTGGAATTATGATGTCGAGAAGATCACGAACTGCCTGATATTTGCATGCTTTCTTGATCTGAGAGAAGCTAAGATGCCCCAGCCTTATGTGCCATAGCTAGCGTTCAACATTCTTGCTTAAGTAGCATTGTTGATGTTCTCCTTTTAGTACATATAAGTTATTTGGAGTTCTTATGCCTCTGATCACTGTTTTTCATGTATCAAGCTCACGAACAATATATCCATTTCATTGAAATATTACCTTAGTTCCTTGATCACACATCTGACTAACACTCAATAGATTATGCTTTAAGCCGTCAACATACATCACATTTCCACCTGTGACCTTTTTTTTCAAACGAACAGAGCCTTTACCTTTTATGAATGCTGGGGTGTCATTTCCAAATGAGACCTTCTTTTCCTTTTCTAAGGAAGTATATGATTGAAGTTTTTCTTTATTACCTGTCATATTCGAGCATCCACTTTCGATGTATCATTGATTTTCCTGTCCTTCCGCATATAAGGTTATCCCGCATCTTTCTGGTTGCATTTCTTTCTTTTTCCATGTTTTGGAACTTAATGTAGCTTGCTCCTTCTGAGTTGTTTGCCGAAACCTGCTTTTGCATTCAGAATATTCATGACCGAAGTTGTTACAGATAGAACATTCTATTTCATTTTCAAGAGTAGAGAAGTTGTTGTAGGTTCTTTTCATGATTCCTATCATACTCCTTTGTTTTTGAGCTTCCCTAGTCATGATAGTCTTCTAGGAAACACATTGAGCAGCTTTATGATCAAAGTTATGACAAGAGAAACATTGACCATTGAAGAAATTCCTGCGACTATCAAATCTAATAGCCATATGATTGTAATTTCCATCCATTCTTAAGCTAAATTTAGAAAGATTTACCTATGATCGGTTGAGGCTTCTGTTCATCCCTGAAGTAGATTGTCCCCGATTAACTTGATAATCTTTTATCATTCTTGAAGCAAATTGTCCCTGATTTACCTGGTGATCTGCATTATGCTTTTGTTGTCGATTGTTAATTTGTTCATTTTTCTTTGTTGCATCAAGATAACTTTTGGAGGTGGATGGCTTCTGTGCTTGCTTCTGAGCTTGAGATGTTTCTTCGGGATATCCGAGACCTATCTTGATTAGAGGATAATGCTGCACTTTGATAATCTCATATAAAGTTTCAAATCCTTTAGCAAATCTGAGATTAAGGGCTTTTGTTTTCTCAATTTCTTTTCTAAGTCCCACAATTTCACATTCTAACTCTTCATTGTGTTTATCTTTTTCAGCGAGTTGGAATGTTAGAGTATCTATAATCATATTCTTTTCTTCTAAACAAACTTTAAGTTTAGAAATTTCTTCATAAAGACCTTCTTCATTTATAGCATCCAAGAAATAATCATCTTCAAAAGCCAACAAAAGTCTATTATCATTACCTTGTTCATTTTCATCACTATTTGACAATCCATCACAGTTTTCATGCATGTAATAGCTCTTCTTATTTTGTCTTCTGTTACATCTAACAGGTTCCTTACCTTTGTCTAGTTTATCTTTATGTGGACATTTTGCAGCATAATGACTGACCTTCCATAAGTAAAGCATTTGAAAGGCAGCTTACCTCTGAATCTTCCAATTCCCCGTTGAAGGTTCTTGACAAAATTTGATTCTTCCTCTTCTTCTGACATTTGTCTTGGCTCATAGTAATCTCCCTTTCCTGGGGCTTTCAATGCAGCTTCTCTTCCGTCTGATGGTCCTCCTTTTCTCATTTCGCAAGAAGTTAGAATTCCGTGTAGCTGTGACATGGTAAGATTCTTTAGATTTTCCCTTTCTTCTATGGTAGAAACTTTTGAATCGAACTTAGGAGACAAAGATCTTAAAACTTTCTCAACCACAACAACTTATTTTATTTCTTCACCCAAGTTTTTCGTACAATTTATGATCTAATCTATACGTAAGAAATAGCTAGCCACATTTTCATCATTATGCATTCTGAGACTTTCATATTGAATTCTAAGGGTTTGTAATTTTGCTCGTTTTACCTGCTCATCTCCTTCATAGCTTAGACCGATCTTGTCCCATATTTCTTTTGCGCTTTTGAGCTGCATAACCTTGACAAATTCTGATTGAGATAGACTTCCTAATAGAGTATTGACCGCTTTTGCATTTGTTTCATACTGCTTCTTACCAGCTGTGTCGATAGGAGTTGTTGATGGAAATGTGTATCCTGTTTCCACAATATCCCATACTTCTGTACCAAGAGATTGAAGATAGGCAGTGATTCCTACCTACCAATACTCGAAGTTTCTCCCAACAAAAATCGGTGGCCTAATAGATGTTTCATTTTCGTAGTTTCTCATGATGATAGATCTTCCTTCAAGCGATCAAGCTTTTCCTCAAGGACCTACTCTGATACCAATTGTTGGAAATAATACTGAGAGGGGGGGTGAATCAGTATTATCAAACTCTTTTCAATTTATACAAATATTTGCAGATGAAACTTGCGTATACCTTCCAAACTTATAATTTAATATATTCTTCAGATGTGGATCATTAGAACTATTGTAAACAAGAACAAAAATAGAGCAATAGTCACACTAGAGTACACAAGATATAAGGTGGAAACCTAATGTGGGTTAAAACCACCTACTGCAATATGTCTCTATCTTCTTTCAATTAGAAACTTCTTTTTAAATGATTTTGTACTGGTGCAGTCTTATACCAGCACGCAGGCTTCAACCTGCAGAAGGCTACAACCTTCTATTTTCTTCCAAGGATCTCGTTTCATAAATTTTCAGACTAGATCCATGAATATCAATCAAACATCAAATAGATCTGAAATCACCCAACTTCCTTGTACAAATACTGAATCAATAACTTCTCAATACATAGCAACCATACACAAATTCAGAACCCTGAACTCAGTAGTAATAAGCAAAGGCAGCTAAAAATATTTCAAGAAAAGTATACAACTTCACCAATAGAAACCTGCGGATATCCGCACATCTGCTATGTAGAGCCTGCGCACTTCCGCACCTGCTCTGTCTTTTGTTCTGCGCACCTCCGCACCTCCTGTGTCTTATGTTCTGCGCACCTCCACTCCTGCGTTGTCCACTGGACTGCGCACCTCCGCACCTGATCTTTCTTCTGGCCTGTGCACCTCCACACCTGCATCGTATCTCGCCTGCGGATCTTCGGGTATATACACTTTATTAGTCCTCAACTATACCCAAAACTGTCAAATTCATAGATCTGATCATGCGCCAAAGAGATCTCGACCCATCACTAGATATGTCTTAAAATGCTCAGGTTTCTCCTTGATTCAGATCCAGCTATCACTCACAAACCGATTTCCAGAATTTCAGATCTTGCTCTTAAGATATTCAACACTCACGAATGAATGGGCCAAATGATCTCCTTCCCTTTTTATAGTCTAGGCCTTTCTCAACCCATGGACCAAAACCATAGAGATCCAATACTAGGGATCCAAAACCGAGGTTCAATACTTTAGGTGCAAAAACCACGAACCAAACCATAAGTTCCAAAGTGTCGGACTAAATACCATGGATCACCCGTAATATTTCGTGCACTTTTCTCTGCATGAAAGTGTGTGTACAGGGGTCCGCACCTTTTGAACGGTATACCTGCGAATATGACCACATATTTTGTTTTGCATGTCTGCGGAACCTGCCGATGACCGCATCTTTTGTTCTGCTTGTTTGCGGAACCTGCCGATGACCGCATCTTTGTGAACAGGAACCTGCGAACCTATCATTTTCTACCATTCTAAGAGTCTGAACTTGTGATATGCTACTTGATTAAGTTGCCGTCAGGGACAACACTTATGTCATCAAGTCAAACCTGTGTCATAATGCCAAAAATATCCCCCTTTGGACTTGATGGCAACCCAAAGTTACTCAAGATCTTTCCTCCCCCTTTGACATCAAGGGCAAAGGGTTATGCTTCCCTTGAATGCATGCTGAAATCTTGTGTGATCCAAGCTCCCCCTGACATATAGGCAAGATTTGCAAGAATATGTTCTACAAATAAATATGACTTTACACATCATAACGGACCTGCCTATTATCAAAGACTTGCACATACAATTCCCAACCAAGTGGGGATACATGATATAATAAGCCCATTACGTTATCCATCCCAGGCATAGTGGGTCAACCAAGATAGACCGTTACATGACCTTGACAAAAGAAATATAGAGACAAAACATCAACAGCATCTTCAGATCAGACTCCATGTTCTCCTTCTGAACTTTCTCCTCTTGAAATCAAAATAACTGAAGAATTGAACCAAGATCTTCTATGATAATTCCAACAATGCATTATTAGAAGAATATATGCTCCCACTGAATCTGTGCCAGATGGTCTCTAACAGACCCATATCAGCTTTTCTTCAATTCGACTGTACCCACATAAACCAACGTATGTATGCATATACCCCATATGAAACTTGCGTACAACAATCTCTTAAACAGACAAGATTCAACAACAAGATGATGCATGAACAACCCCCAGCTTTTTCTGAGGTATTCAAAGGTCTCCCTGGGCAGTGGTTTGGTGAAGATATCAGCAACTTGTTCCTTAGAGGTAACATACTCCAATTTGACCTTTTGATCAAGCACTTTTTCTCGGAGAAAATGATATTTGATCGGGATGTGCTTAGTCTTTGAATGCATGACAGGATTCTTTGAAATACTAATTGCACTTGTATTATCACAAAAAATGGAGATAGTTGGAGTACAAGTGCTTTGAATATCTTGCTATGTTTGCATCATCCAAACGCGTTGTGTGCAGCAACATGTAGTAGCTACATATTCTGCTTCAGCTGTAGATAATGCAATAGAGCTTTGTTTCTTGCTGAACCATGATACTAGTCTAGGACCCATGAAGAATGCACCACCACTAGTGCTTTTCCTGTCATCCACGCTTCCTGCCTAATCTGCATCTGTGTATGCATGAAGTGTGAGATTTGTACCTCTAGGATACCTTAATCCATAGTTTTGAGTTCCTTGAAGATACTTTCAAATTCTCTTAACTGCCTAAAGATGAGTTTCCTTTGGATTTTCCTGAAACCTTTCAACTATTCCCACTGCATGCATACTATCTGGTCGGGTACCTGTTAGATAAAGAAAACTACCAATCATGGATCTATAGGTTGGTTGATGTACTGCTGCCGATTCATCATTTGCGCTGAGGCTGCAACCTATCACCATAGGGGTACATACAGGTTTCGAATCCTCCATCCCATATTTCTTCAAGAGCTGCTTGAGATATTTGGTTTGAGATAGAAAAATGTTGTCTTTGTTTTGTTGGACTTGTAGACCAAGAAAGTATGTGAGCTCACCAAGAATGGACATTTCAAACTCTTTCTGCATCACCAAGGCAAAATTTTGACTCATGTCTTCTTCATTGCTACCAAAGATGATATCATCAACATACACAACAAGTATTAGCAACTTATTATTGTCAATTTATATATACAGATTGATATCAGTTGATCCTTTTATAAAACCTTGTTGATGGAGGTACTTATCCAACCGATAATACCACGCCCTTGGAGACTGTTTAAGGCCATAGAGAGCCTTTTTGAGTTTGCATACAAGATTTGGATCATTTCCAAGGATAAACCCATCTGGTTGCTCAATGTATACTTCTTCATTCAAGTCTCCATTCAGAAATGTAGATTTTACGTCCATCTGAAATACTTTGAACTTATGAAAGCTAGAGAGAGCAAGGAACATTCTTATAGCCTCGAGTCTGGCAACTGGATAAAAAGTCTCTTCAAATTCTATGCCTTCTCGTTGCGCATATCCCTTACAAACAAGTCTTTCCTTGTTTCTAACCACATCCCCATTTTCATTCAACTTATTTTTGAAAATCCATTTTGTCCCTATGACATTCTTGTCTTTTGGTCTAGGAACCAACTCCCAAGTGTTATTCTTTTCAATATGCTCGAGTTCTTCCTCCATGGCCTTGACCTAGCATTCATCTTTGCAAGCTTCTCTTACATTTTGCAGTTCAGTGGAGGAGAGCAGTGCTAGATAGCTTGAAGCTTCTGAAATAGTTTTTCTTGTTTGCACACCTGCCTCTTTCTGCCCCAAAATTTGAGATTCTGGATGATTCTTTTGAACATATCTGGATGGATTCTTTTCTTCTATCCTTATCTGTTCTTTTGGTGCCTCATGGGTTTCTTCTTCATCATGAATATAATTTTATGTTGACGGATAATCTTCTTCGAGACCTTCAAAGTTTATCTACCTAGGAGGGTTTCCTTCTTCATCAACCACTACATCAATGCTTTCAACAATTTTACCAAGTCTTTTGTTGTAACATTTGTAAGCTTTGTTGTGGTGAGAGTAGCCAAGTAGAATGCCTTCATCTGCTCTAGGTTCAAACTTGCCAATATTTTCATCAGTCCTTTTAATGTAGCATTTGCTTCCAAAGATTTTGAAGTATTTTACTGTGGGAGTCTTACCATACCAAAGTTCATGAGGAGTCTGAGTGTTGTTTACCTAGACGTTTGTCTTGTTGAGAATAGTAACAGCGGTAAATGCGGCTTCACCCGAGAAGGTTGCGGGAGTTCCAAACTCATCAAGCATAGCACGGGCCATTTTTTGGATTGTTCTGTTCATCCTTTCCACTACTCCATTTTGCTGAGGAGTCCGTGTAGCAGAAAATTCCCTTCTGATTCCATGTTCTTCACAAAAATCAAAAAATTCATCTGAGGTAAATTCCCCTCCTCGATCAAATCTAAGGCATTTGATTCTGCGATCTAATTGGTTTTCAACCAAAGCTTCGAATGACTTGAACTTTTTAAAAGCTTCATCTTTATACTTCATGAGTCCTATCCAACACATCCTTGAAAAATCGTTAATGAACAATATGAAATACTCTTCTCCTCGAGGTGACCTCTTCCTAGTTGGACCACATATATCAATGTGGACAAGTTCAAGTGGCCTGCTAGCTCATCCTTCCTTCTCAGGGAAATTAGTTCTGGTTTGCTTAACAAATTGACAATATTTGCATATTGTATTATCTGGAATTCTGATGTCGGGAAGATCACGAACTGCCTGATATTTGCATGCTCTCCTGATTTGTGAGAAGCTAAGATGCCTCAGTCTTTTGTGCCATAGCCAGTGTTCATCATTCTTGCTTAAGTAGCATTGTTGATGTTCTCCCTTTAGTACATATAAGTTATTTAGAGTTCTTATGCCTCTAATCAATATTTTTCCTATATCAAGCTCACAAACAATACATCCATTTGATTGAAATATTACCTCAGTTCCTTGATCACACATCTGACTAGCACTCAATAGATTATGCTTTAATCCAGCAACATACATCACATTTCCAGTTGTGACCTTTTCTTTCAAACGAACAGAGCCTTTACCTTTTATGAATGCTGGGGTGTCATTTCCAAATGAGACCTTCTTTTCCTTTTCTAAGGCACTATATGATTGAAGTTTTTCTCTATTACCTGTCAGACGTTTCGAGCATCCACTGTCGATGTACCATTGATTTTCCTATCCTTCCGCATATAAGGCTATCCCGCATCTTTCCGGTTGCATTTCTTTCTTTCTCCAGGTTTTCGAACTTAATGCAGCTTGCTCCTTCTGAGTTGTTTGCCGAAACCTGCTTCTGCATTCAGAATCTTCATCATCGAAGTTGTTACAGATAGAACATTCTATTTCATTTTCAAGAGCAAAGAAGTTGTTGTAAGTTCTTTTCATGATTCCTGTCATACTCCTTTATTTTTGAGCTTCCCTAGTCATGATAGTCTTGTAGGAAACACATTGAGAAGCTTTGTGACCAAAGTTATGACAAGAGAAATATTGGGCATTGAAGAAATTCCTGTGACTATCAAATCTACTAGCCATATGATTGTAATTTCCATCCATTATCGAGCTAAATTGACAACGATTTACCTGTGATCGGTTGAGGCTTCTGTTCATCCCTGAATTAGATTGCCCCTGATTTACTTGATAATCTTTGATCATTCTTGAAGCAAATTGTCCCTGATTTACCTGGTGATCTGCATTGTGCGTTTGCTGTCGATTATTAATTTGTTCATTTTCCTTTGCTGCATCTAGATAACTTTTGGAGGTGGATGGCTTCTGTGCTTGCTTCTGAGCTTGAGATGTTTCTTCGGGATATCCAAGACCTGTCTTGATTAGAGGAGAACGCTGCACTTTGATAGTCTCATCTAAAGTTTCAGATCCTTTAGCAAATTTGAGATTAAGGGCTTTTGTTTTCTCACTTTCTTTTCTAAGTCCCACAATTTCACATTCTAACTCTTCATTGTGTTTATCTTTTACAGCGAGTTGGAATGTTAGAGTATCTATAATCATATTCTTTTCTTCTAAACAAACTTTAAGTTTAGAAATTTCTTCATAAAGACCTTCTTCATTTATAGCATCCAAGAAATCATCATCTTCAAAAGCCATCAAAAGTCTATTATCATTACCTTGTTCATCTTCATCACTATTTGACAATCCATCACTGTCTTCATGCGTGTAATAGCTCTTCTTATTATGTCTTCTGTTCCATCTAACAGGTTCCTTACCTTTGTCTAGTTTATGTTTATGTGGACATTTTGTAGCATAATGACCGACCCTTCCACAACCAAAGCATTTGAAAGGCAGCTTACCTCTGAATCTTCCAGTTCCCCATTGAAGGTTCTTGACAAAATTTGATTCTTCCTCTTCTTCTGACATATGTCCTGGCTCATAGTAATCTCCCTTTCCTGAGGCTTTGAATGCAGCTTCTCTTCTGTCTGATGGTCCTCCTTTTCTCATTTCGTAAGTAGATAGAATTCTGTGTAGTTTTGACATGGTAAGATTCTTTAGATTTTCCTTTTCTTCTATGGCAAAAAATTTTGAATCAAACTTAGGAGACAAAGATCTTAAAACTTTCTCAACCACAACAAGTTCTTTTATTTCTTCACCCAAGTTTTTCATACAATTTACGATCTCATCTAAACGTAAGAAATAGCTAGCCACATTTTCATCATTATGCATTCTGAGACTTTCATATTGAATTCTAAGAGTTTGTAATTTTGTTCGTTTTACCTGCTCATCTCCTTAATAGCTTATAACGATCTTGTCCCATATTTCTTTTGCGCTTTTGAGCTGCATAACCTTGACGAATTCTGATTGAGATAGACTTCCTAATAGAGTATTGACCACTTTTGCATTTGTTTCATAATGCTTCTTACCAGTTGTGTCTGTAGGAGTTGTTGATGGAAATGTGTATCATGTTTCCACAATATCCCATACTTCCGTACCAAGAGATTGAAGATAGGCAGTGATTCTTACCTTCCAATAGTCCAAGTTGCTCCCATCAAAAATCGGTGGCCTGATAGATGCTTCCTTTTCATAGTTGCTCATGATGATAGATCTTCCTTCAAGCGATTAAGCTTTTCCTTAAGGACCTGCTCTGATACCAATTGTTGGAAATAATACTGAGAGGGGGGCTGAATCAGTATTATCAAACTCTTTTCAATTTATACAAATATTTGCAGATGAAACTTGCGTATACCTTCCAAACTTATAATTTAATATATTCTTCAGATGTGGATCATTAGAACTATTGTAAACAAGAACAAAAATAGAGCAACAGTCACACCAAAGGACACAAGATATAAGGTGGAAACCAAATGTGGGTGAAAACCACCTGCTGCAATATATCTCTATCTTCTTTCAATGAGAAACTTCCCAGTACAATGATTTTGTACTGGTGCAGTCTTATACCAGCACGCAGACTTCAACTTGCAGAAGGCTACAACCTTCTCTTTTCTTCCAAGGACCTCGTTTCATAAATTTTCATACTGGATCCATGAATATCAATCAAACATCAAATAGATCTGAAATCACCCAACTTCCTTGTACAAATATTGAATCATTAACTTCTCAATACACAGCAACCATACACAAATTTAGAACCCTGAACTTAGCAGTAATAAGCAAAGGCAGCTAAAAATATTTCAAGAAAAGTCTGCAACTTCACCAATAGAAACCTGTCGATATCCGCACTTCTGTTGTGTCGAGCCTGCGCACTTCCGCACCTACCTAGTCTTATGTTCTGCGCACCTTCGCTCCTACGTTTTCCACTGGACTGCACATATCCGCACCTGATCTGTCTTCTGGCCTGCGCACCTGCACCGTATCTCGCGTGCGGACCTCCAGGTATAGACACTTTATCAGTCCTGAACTATACCCCAGACTGTCAGATTCACAGATCTGATCATGCGCCAAAGAGATCTCGACCCATCAGTAGATCCGCCTTAAAATGCTCAGGTTTCTCCTTGATTCAGATCCATCTATCACTCACAAACCAATTTCCAGAATTTCAAATCTTGCTCTTAAGATATTCAACGCACACGAGTGAATGGGCCAAATGATCTCCTTCCCTTTTTATATTCTAGGTCTTTCTCAAACCATGGACCAAAACCATATAGATCCAATACTAGGGATCCAAAACCGAGGTCTAATACTTTAGGTGCAAAAACCACGGACCAAACCATAGGTTCCAAAGCGTCAGACTAAATACCATGGATCACTCGTAAGATTTCGTGCATTTTTCTCTGCATGAAAGTTCATGTACAGGGGTCCGCACCTTTTGAACGGCATACCTACAAATATGACTGCATATTTTGTTCTTCGTGTCTGCGAAACCTGCCAATGGCCGCATCTTTGTGAACAGGAACCTGCGAACCTGTCATTTTCTACCATTCTGAGACTCTGAACTTGTGATCTGCTACTTGATTAAGTTGCCATCAAGGACAACACTTATGTCATCGAGTCAAACCTATGTCATAATGCCAACAACGAGAGATGAGGCAAACCACACAGATAGGGGAGTATGAAATGGATCAGGTTATTTTGGACCTGGGGTCAGACGCAAACATCCTACTGAAGCAGGCCCTAGAACGGATGGGGAGGCTCGCACTACAGTGGTCTCTGATTCAGCCAAGGATGGTGAATCAGCAGAAGATCACCCCATGGGGCGGCTACAAGGGTGGTTGTAGATATTGAGGGTGCGAGCGCACTGGCTGACTTTGAAGTAATAGAAATTGTGGATGATAGCAACCCCTACCCTGCGCTCCTTGGCATTGATTGGGATACTGATATGAATGGGGTAATGAACCTAAGGAAGTGAAAGATGATATTTGATAAGAAATCGCTTCGTGTAATAGTACCCCTAGATCCTGCTGAAGGATTGTGCTATACTGAACCAGTCCATGATTATGAGAGCGATGACAATCTAGACTGCATCTATAAGATAATAGCACAACACCAGATTGGGTGAATCCATCAACAGATGGATGAATTACATGGGATTGCAAGAGTTCCTGCACCTCAGACTCTGATGAAGAATTAGAGTGCTGGAAGAATCGGTTACATGAAGTAACCACAATAAGTTGTAACATGATGACCCAGTCGTTGCACTGTGTGTCGTCAGAGGTAAGAAATCTAACCACTTATGACAGCCTGAATGATGTAGATATGTTTTTGGATGGATTTGAGAGGGAGGTACCAGAGAAGCAGTGCTTCCAAGCTTTTTACTGGGCACTGCGCGCTACGCCCGCAAGGTGGTGGGGTACGCACAAGTGTAGCTTTGATGTTAGGTGCAAGTGTAGAAGGATGATGAGTACACACTTTGGGAAGCCGAAGGTACGAATCACGGAAAAATATGATGGGCAAGATGATCCACGCGTGCAATTGGCCAAATGGGCTCAGGCTTATGGAGAGAAGCCCCAACCTGAATGGTGCACTTGTTCTGTCACACCCTGGATGTCATCCCGATGAACTAGTAGTTAGAAACGGAACTCTGCCATGGTACAAGTGAATGGGATATTCTGCGCGAGGGATTCATAATGACATTCAGCTTTGAAGATGGATTTGACTGTATCGACGAGGCACTACAAGAAGTAAAAGCAACAATCTTTAGGATACTGCAGGATCCTTTGGACCTAATTTAGCCTTATTGGACTACTCAGCTGAGTCACACATTGGAATGTTATAACGTAACCGCTGAAGAAGAAGATGAGGATCCATGAAAGATTAAAAATCCTTGAAACAGAAGGTCATTGTGAGGTTGAAGGACCGCGGATTGAGAATCCTGATATAACCGTGCCAATGAAAACAAAAGAGGTAAACATTGGTACGGAGGCAAAGCCCAAATTTGCGAAGATTGGAGATTACTGGGATGGCACAACAGTGGATAAGGTCGTTGAATTTCTCTATGAATACCAGGATTTGTTCCCTACCAATTTTACGAATCTAAAAGGGATAATAGGAGACCTAGGTGTTATGAATATCATGTTGAAGCCCAACGTGAAGCCAGTTAAGCAAAGACCTTACCGTCTCAATCCAAAGTACAAAGTGAAGGTCCACTTAGAGCTAGACAAGATGCTCATGGCAGGCATCATTGAGCCTATGCAAGAATCTAATTGGGTAAGCCCAATGGTGGTACAGGAAAAGAAGCAGAAGGATGAAATAAGGATATGCGTAGATCTCTATAAGTTTAATGATGCTTGTGTACATGATCATTTCCCTAATCCATTTACTGATGAAGTGTTGGACAATGTAGGTGGCCAGGAAGCTTATTCCTTCACTGATGGGTTCTCTAGGTACCATCAGACCAAAATCGCGCTAGAGGATTGGAGCAAGACAACCTTCATGACTAAGTGGGGGTGTTTTCAGTACACTGTAATGCCTTTTGGATTGAAGAATGCACCTGTAATTTTTTCGCGCGTAGTCATTGCGACGTTCAAGGAATTTATTCATAAGTTCTTGGAAGTATAGTTTGATGACTGGACTATGTTTGGGCTAGTGAAATGCCATGTAGCAAGTTTACACCTGATGTTAGATACCTGTCAAAGATACCAGGTCACGCTCAATCTGAAGAAATGCTTGTTTTTTGTTCCTTTTGCGACCCTATTGGCTCATGTGGTTTGTAGGCAGGGACTAATGGTAGATCCCACGAAGATCACGGTGATACTTAACTTGGAAGCGTCGAGGAGTGTGAATCAACTACACGCTACCCTAGGACATACTGGATATTACAAGAATTTTATCAAAGGCTATGCCCAAATCACCACACCTATGGAGAAATTGTTAAAAAAGGATGTCACATTCTGTTGGAACAAGGACTGCAAGAAAATCTTGGATGTATTGAAAGAAAATATGGTCACCGCGACGATCCTAGTCTTCCTTAATTGGAAGAAGGAGTTTCATGTACATGTCGATGCGTCATGTATAGTGTTGGGAGCAGTACTAACACAAGTTGGTGGAGGTAACTTGGACCATCCTATAGCATTCGCAAGGTTACCCAAGGCGGAGAAGAACTATTCCACCACCAAGCGCGAAGGGTTAGCCATGGTATACACGCTCCAGAAGTTTAGACACTACTTGTTGGCTAGCCATTCTAAGATGTATATGGATCATTCCACGTTGAAGTATCTGGTCAATAAGTCTGTGTTTGGGTGGGGGGGGGGAATCAGCAGGCGGCTATTATTGTTCCAGGAGTATGATTTTGAAGTTATTGTGAAACCTAGACAATTGAACGCGGGACCAGACCATCTGTCGCACATTGAAACAGGGGAGGAGCCCATTAATTTGGAGGAGGGATTGTCTGACGCACAACTTTTTGCAATGCGTGTCGCAGATGGTCATTTTGAAGATATCATACACTTCCTAATGATAGGAACTTCCCTGAAGGGATACACCGTCCAGCAAAAGGAGGAGTTAGTGGTGCACGCGGAAGATTTTTCTATCATTGTTAGGCATCTATACAAACTGGGGTTTGATGAAATATTGCAACGATATGTACCGAAATTTGAAAGGGGCAGCATCCTCACAGACACTCATGGGGGTGCCGCGCGAGGACATTATGTAGGGAGAGCGACCGTGCAAAAGATTCTACATGCAAGGTTCTGGTGGCCAACCCTCCATCAGGACTCAAAAGTGTATTGCAAAGCGTGTGATGTGTGTCAAAGGAATGGCAGGCCATCGCGAAGGGATGAGTTGGGTTTGAATCCATAGATGACGTTACAACCCTTTTAAAAATGGGCGATAGAATTTGTGGGACCCATCCAACCCCAAAGAAAGATGGGAGCAAGGTACATTATCTCCACGACGGATTATTTGACTTGATGGGTGGAGGCACAGCCAGTGAAGGATTGCATATGCGCAACTACTGCAAAGTTCCTCTTTGAGTATGTACTGACATGATTCAAGTGTACAAAGATTTTGATGAGTGATCGTGGTACGCACTTCTTGAATGAGACGATCATCGCGCAAACGGAGGAATTTCAAGTATATCACCAGAAGAGCACGCCTTATCACCCACAGGCTAACGGGACGGTGGAATTGGGGAACGCGTTGACCAAGGTTTGCAACGCTCAGTGAAGTGATTGGGACCTACGCATACCCACGGTAGCGTGGGCCTATCAGACGGCATGCAAGAAGTTGACTGGACAAACACCCTTTAGGCTTGTCTATGGTGTTGAAGCGGTGGTGCCCATGGAATACATTGTGCCTAGCCTGCGCATAGCGGCACTCACGTGTATGACGAATCACAGAGCCCTGGAAAAGAGGCTCGCACAGCTGGCTAAGCTTGAGGAAGAAATATTTCTAGCTGGATTTCACCAACAGGTCCAAAAGCAATGCGAAAAAGCATGGCACAACCGACACATTAAGTTTTGCACCTTTAAGGTAAATGGCCTGGTTTTTTTATATGACAGCAAGTCTCATAAATTTTTGGGGAAGTTCAGGATTCACTGGTTAGAGCCCTATGTCATTAAGGAGATTACGGACGGAGGAGTAATTTAGTTGGTCAAATTGAATGGAGATCCCTTCCCAGGAAACGTGAATGGCAGCCACTTGAAGCCATACATCGATGGTCCGGCCATGTGACTACATGAAGGTAGCACAGTATTAACGCTCTGGGCAACTAAAAGGAAGTGCAGGACTATAAACTACACTGCCTGGGTTGGGGAGATGTGCGATTGGAGGATGGTGTGAAGCAAGGAAGTGTCACGGGGTTTGTGGCAGCGTGAAGGGAGCTGTGCTACCTAGGGAGAAATCGCGCAAGTCGGCCAAAAAGTGACTATTAAAGTCACTGTTCATGATTTGACGGTAGAAATGTGGCCAAATGGAGTGGGCGGTCAGCATTTAAGATGAAATTTATGGGGCAGATCCTTGAAAATCTACTGCCAATCCAGCATTAGTGAACCGAATTTGGGGGGAACAGTCGGATTTGAATTCAAAATGCCCTATAAATTACAAGTGGTTGTCCAGTGAAAAACACTTGGCATTTTGAGAATTGAGTTGTTGAACTCTCAGGCCCACATAAATCACAAGCACTACAAACTTCTAATAGCCAATTCAGTATTTCAGACATTGTTTAAGAAGACACAGGAGTCCTTGTAGAACATCATGTCGGTGCCCACAGAAGCTATAAATACCAAAGCAGAGGCTGGAAATTGAGGTGGAGGCAAAAGTAGCTGCTCCAGAGGTTACCGAAGTATTAGCCGAAGTCCCCAAATCACCAAGGATGTTGAGACCAAAGCCAACCCCAACCAAGGAGATCGTGAAGGTTAAAAAGGGCAAGAAGCCTGCAATACTGGTGTGCGCATCGCCAAGAAGAAACCCACCGAAGCCTACCGCATAGGAGAAGGGCAAAGCCATCAATTTGGAGCCGGAGGAGGAAGAAATCGAAGACATCCCGATGGATGATGAGGATGTGGGAGTAGATGTGGAGGAATTTGAAGCCCAGGGTACTAACCCTATCACTCGATTGCTTGGGTACGTCCCTCCATGCAAGGGCAAGATCAAGGTGCCGAAAGACATTGATGAGAGAAAGGTCCCCCTGCAGACCCCTCTGCTGCCGAATGAAATTGTCTTCGAAGGACCGTGCTTGGGGCAGGTTCCTCTTTTAAAACTCGAAGACTGGGACTTGGTTGATCATGAGAAGTTCCCACACCTGGCGACCAAGCAGTTGATGTGTCACATTATTGACATAACCACCGGAATGACCGCATTGGAGCCGCTGAGGTGGCTCACAGGAGTAGACAAGGCAGGGTTTCTCAACCTGCTTTGGGTGTCACACTACAACCACACCCTAGTTATAGTATCAGTCATCAAGCAACTGCTATGATTGGTGCATGATGGGTGTTTGTGGTTGGAGGAGCCAATACCCATCACTGACAGGTTGATCCACAAAATCACATGGTTGCATTACAAAGGGGAAAATCCGACCATGATATTTGGTGGAAAAGGAGGTGAGCAGGCCCTCACGGAGGCCATGAAAGAAAAGTTTAAGCTGGTAAAGAAGCCGTGTGGGTATGCTATATCTAGCATCTATGACCCTGTTGTAAAGGTAGCTACATAGCTTTAGAAGGAAAGGTGATGAGGAAGTGTCGCATCGGTGAGGTGCCAGTGCTTGTCGTCGCACTAGCATCCTAGTGCACCGAAGGAGTTTAGTTCAATTAGACAGACTATCTCCACAGTGAGTTCCTTGCGAACTACCATGAGGCATAGGAGCTCAGAAAGATGTTCCACTACGTGTGGCTCTTGCTGTCGATTGTGCTGGTAGCATGGGAGTTGCCAGAGGACAGCCAATTCCCTTCGATCGCACCAAACCTACCAGAAGCAGTGAAGTATGCTTCGTTGTGGGTGACCAAGGATGCGTAGCGCATCAAGGATAGCAAGATCTTCTGGATCTTGATGGAGATGAACATCTACATGGCTATCAATCACAAACCATGATTGTCGCCTACAGTGTACACCAACCTGCAGGGCTATGCAGAGTTCAAAGAATATTTTCATCATGTGGCCATCAAGGCACGAAAGGACCTTGTGCAGAAATAGTATGACTTGCCTTACCTAACAATAGATGATTCCATTGATGCAGTATTTGATCAATGGCCAACAGAGTGGTGCGCTATAGCAGACTTGGCAGTGGGAGGGAGCAAGTCCACCGCGTAGAGAAAGAAGGAGGTTGCAAAGCTAAAAATGATTCAGCTAGCCGAGAAAAGGAAGAAGGAGGCAGCTGACAAGGCCCACGCAGAGCGCGATACCACTTAGCAGACAGAGAAGCAAACGAGTGGAACAAAGTGAGGCTCTGACAAAGGCGCAAGGTTGCCTTCACCTGAGACAGAGGAGGAGACGGACAAGAAGATAGAACAGCATGGCGCGGACCCACAGGCGACGTCCGCCAGCATCAAGCGTCCGAGGGAGCCGGAGAAAGGAGGGTCCAGAAAGAAATCAAATGCTACTAAGACATCACTGGACCCAATCGCGCTAACAGAGGGTGATTTGCACGACATCGGTGACACGGTGTGGGATGTTACCGCAGATGACCTACAACAATTTGAGCAGTAGCAGCAAATAATCTTGGGGGCTATCCAGACAGGTTTACAGGAGCTGCACACCTAGGCATCACAGGCTGGCACGATGTCTACCAGCCTTGCTATCGGCACTTTAGAAGCTGCCGAGATGCTACACGCAAAGGCCTCCAGTGCGATAATGTTGCATGATGGAGCATTGACCACAGAGCCTGAAGCTGACAGGCCCATTATGAGCACCCTAAATGGAGTAGGGTTGAATCTGGCATCACTCCCTGGTGAAGCGCTCCACCTCTTGCGGGATGGAGTGGTTGCAGAGCTGAGGGCCCATGAGCACTGCACCCTCCAGGTGATTAGTGATCAATGGATCAACAATGAGCAGATGGCACTACAGCAAGACTCTGCCATCGCTATTGTACCCGAGGTGACCAACCAGAATAAGCGCATTATATAGTTCGTCGAGGAGGCATGCCGAATGGTCCCAAAGTTGGCCATTCCTAAGGAGGAACCAGTCGAGGTGCGCGTCCACATGCTAGCTACAGGGGTGCGCGACATTCGTACTGAGATGGTGAGGGTTCAGTTGGAGTTGAACCTGTAGATCACAAAGTTATAGTCGAAGGCCCAGCCTTCAACTCCGCCAGAAGTAAAGGAGCAGTGGGCGACTGTTGTCACATAAGCAGTAGTGACTGTTGACAGTATAGTAGCAAACTGCATGCAACTTTTTGAACAGTCGTTCAAGGTCCTGACAAGTTTGCAGGAGGACCCCAATGTATAGTGACTAGAGACAAAAGTGCGCAAGCTACATCAGCGCTATGATGAATTCAAAGGCATAGCGTGAACCGTCACGCTCACAGAGAGATTGGCGAAGCTACAGGAGGCCAAGCAACTGAAGGAACAGGTGGATGCAGCGTTGCACAAGGAAGCAGTGCTGAAGGCACAATTGAAGCCTTGGATGGATGAGGCTTACACAGTGAAATCCTCTATTGACGGAAAGCTTGTGACTCTACAAGAAACTCAGCAAAAGCTTCAGGCCGACAATTCAGGAGCAATGATTGAGCAGATGGTTGAAGACGGGAAACAGACAGCCACACAGTGCACTGCTAAGGTTGCGGTCATGCGAGTTGAGCTAGGAGGTCTTTGCGCTAAGATCTCTGCGCCTACCAAGTGACTCGAGGGCGAGTCACGATGTTTGTGTCGGGGGCCTGTTGGGAACGGGATCCCCTAAGGATAGTTTTGGGGCTAAAAGCCCATGTTTTGGGTTGAAATTTGTAATAAAATTGTAAAGTCTCCGCACTTTGTGGTCGTAGAGCACGAAGATGTAATGATTCATAAAGGGTTGTCCGCCCTAATTTTGAAAAGTAAAGTCAACTGTAAAGATCTTCCCATGGTTCACGGACCATGGGATCATATAAAAAGAGCTAAGTAAGTAAGCTCTAAGTAGTAATTTGAGTCATGAATTGTAGATGAAGTCTTGAGGATAAGGAGAAAAGTCTAAGTTCCAAGTTGTAGAGTACATAGAGGCTTTGCAGCTGAATGCGCAAAGGCCTAGGGTAGAAGTCCGCAACTGAGTGCACAAACCCCTGTAGCTATGTGCGCAGGGCGGATAGAGTTTGTAACCATCTAAGGATATCAATAAAGAGAAGCATTCTACATATTCTATGTCTTTGTTTCCTGTTAATGCATCTTGTCAATTATGTATGAATTTCGTTTATAATGCTTATGTGATGCACGAATGTATGTAATTTTGTTGGTTAATTGAACACAAGTAAGAATATCTATTTATGCAGTGCTAACTGTGATTGTTTAATCAGAAAAGTAAGATACTAAAGCTAGTTTGGGAATCTACACAACGCGCTGCCCTAGCAATGCAAAAGTATCTGAACCGCAGGTTAGGGCTACGTCAAGGCTGAACATACCCCTTTGCGGAGGTACCAAAGGGTAGAGTAAAGGTTTAGATAGACAGAGCCCTAGAACTCAATGACTTGTGCAAAAGTAGAAATAGAAGGAATAAACCGACATCACAACCATCTCAGGGTGCGGAAACTTGGTTCCAGCATCCCCCCATACTACTTCGAGTGAGACTTCGGTCTGCACTCTGTGGGCTAATGCCGAAAGGGCTAGTAGTGTAAGGATTTTGTTTAGCTAATTAATGTCAAATCTGGGTCAGGCCCCACAAAGCCAACACGCGGTCAGTCTCATCTCTCTTCTTGTCCTTAGTTTATGCTTACCAATCTTTTGTACCATGCGCGATTCACCCGGAGTGTTTTCGGCGCATCTATTTATAAGATCCTATAACCCCTTCATAGCCTTGCTATCACGCAGTAGCTTCATGCAGGTCTCTAGAAAGGTCGTAAGCATAGAAGGGTCAATTTTTTTATCAGGCTAATCCCTGCTCCCTGAGGTAGAGGCCTCATCGAAGCTCTTCTTTGCTTCCATGAGAATTTTGCATGCGCGCTCCAAATCAAATTCAGCCTCCTTCATCAGAGCTTTGCAAACCCATGCGCTATCTTCGGGTTGTTTCCCTTTATCATTGCCCATTTCAATTCCACTTCGGAGCACTATATTCACATTTGGATCCTCTTCACGAGGCTCAAACCTCATCATATACAGGTTCTAAGTCGGTTGAGGCATTAGCACCCCTTTGTCACGTATCCTCGCTATCAGTGTAGGACAATCCTCTATCTCATGATCAAACTGAGTACAATATTTACACGACGGAGGCATCAAGTTAGTGCATTCACGAGCATAGTTTCCTAGTCCTCCACAGTTGTAGCAGATTAGTTGTCCCCAACCTCTGTTAGGTCCTCCTACGCTTTGACCTCGTCCTTGCCCCTGAAATCTTGTTCATGCCATCCCAGCGCTCTGGTCAATAGGTCGTGTTTTTGCCTCGACTCTATAGGCATATGTTCTTTCCATCATCAATTCATAACTTCAGCAGTTGCGCTCATCATGCCCTACCGACCTACAGAAGTTGCAGAACAGTTGTTGCGGTGTTTGTACAAACTTTTGCAGCTAATTAGTCTATCTTGCTTGGGCTTCCAACCTCAAAGGAATTGGTCCTCTTCCTACAATATAGTTCTCAAATACCAAGCAATGGTCTTTGCCATGCCCCTGACCTTTACATTTCAGGCACCATATCTCTTCACGCACCTCTGGTCGAACTGTTCTATCTTGCTTCAAACATTTAATTTCAAGGCAAAGATTTGCAAGTGTGCATGGATCTGTTGAACCCCAAGATTCATATCTTGCATCGGTGTTTCATGCAGTCTTATGGAAATCTCCAAGGCCTCTGCCTGAGTCATAATCTTTTGTCGTGATAGTGCAACCCTTAGGTGAGGCAGGAGAGAAGCCACAAACTATTTGCAGTGTTTTCCATCTATTAAGTTCATATTGGCTTCATAGATTTTACACTTCAATCTCTAATCCAATTCCCAAGGTGTCTCACCTGGTTTCATTGAGATTTCCTTGAACCCCACAATCAACTCTGCCTCGGATTTAAGCCTACTGAATCATTTATTCAACGCGGTCTATATGTCTGCCAACCCAGCGTTTGGGTTATCATTAGATTACTTGTTGTACCAAGTTAGCGCATGATCTCGCAAAGAACTAACCAATGTTGCCTTCTTCATGTGATCATCTGTGACACCCTGAGCTTCCCATATAGCCTTCATGACGAACCAAAACTGGTTTGGGTCCTCATTTCCCAAGCCCTTAAACAAAGGCAGCTTCACTGAATATGCCATGTTGAACTACGGTGGAGGTGGTGGTAGTATGGGTGAAGTCACAGGTGACGGTGGTGAAGTTGGAGGTGGTGGAGGTGGAGGTGGAAATCACGGAAATCCATGTCTTAAAAACTGAACTTCACTTCGTGGAGAACCCTACGCTACTCCCTCTTCGTCACCTAATGACAGTAAAATCAGTGGGTTACATTCAAGACCCTTTCTTCCTTCGTTCGTATAAGTCTTTCCACTTCGCGTAGCTCCGAACATCAAGGTAGCTGAATAACCTATTTTTTGCACAATAACATCTTAATCCAGGTATTTAAAGACTTCAAGTACTTACCTCGCGGACCTTTGAAAAAGCATCGCTCTGCGTCGTTGTAACTAACTAAGGTATCGACCGTGAATTCAGTCACAAATCCTCCTATGATGCGATCGAGCCAATGATCAATAGTACGAGTGATCATATCCTCAGAGGCTCCCAGTCTCTGTACTAGCTCCAGGGTCCAAACAATAGGACCGTCAAGTCTCCACCTTCCTTGGCTATCTGTTAGCTTCATGATCCACTCGTATAACTCATCTAAAAAGGAACAAAAAAAGATCTTGTGTATTTCTGTACATAAGTACCTGTCTAGCCATTGTTCCTTTGTCAGCCGCGGATTTATGTTCTCCTATGTCGTGAATTCGTGGATCTTCCTATCAAACCATTCTTTGATCTCTTTCTTAGTTGGATTCCAGTGATACGACATCACACATCTCTCATGCAGATTCTGGTCCCGGCAATGGAACCATTTGTTGGCTTTTTGGGGCCTGACCCAGGTTTGACATTAATTAGCCAAAAAAATCCCTACACTACTAGCCCTTTTGGTATCAGCCCACAGAGCACAGACCCAAGTCTCACTTGAAGCAGTATGGAGGGATGCTAGAACTAAGTTTTTGCACCCTGAGATGGTCATGATGTCGGTTTATATCCTCTATTCCTACTTTCACTCAGGTCACTAAGCTTTAGGGCTCTGCCAATATACCCCTTTATTCTGCCCTTCAGTGCCTCCGTGAAGGTGTACGATTGACCTTCCCACAGCCTTAACCCTGAATCCACGTACTTTCGCGCTACTATGACAGCGTATTGTATAGGTTCCCAAGTTATCTTAAGTGTTTTACTTATCTTACTAAACAATCCCAATTAGCGCTGCGTAAACTGATATTCTTACTTGCGTTCAATTAACCAATATAATCACATGTATTCACGCATCACATAAAAATTGTAAATTAAACCCAAAACACAATATAACCAAATGTATTAACAGGAAATAAATACACAGAAATTGCAAAATACTTCTCTTTATCGATATCTTCAGTTTCATACAAACTCTATCCACCCTGCGCACACAGCTATAGGGGTCTGCGAACTTAGCTGGAGACTTCCACCATAGCCCTCTGCGCACTCAATTGCAAAACCTTTACCTATGCTAAGACCTGAAACACTTAGACTTCTCTACCAAGACTCCAAAACTTGTCTACTACTTCTTCTTGACTAAAAACTACCTAGAGCTTACTTAGCTCCTTTTTATACAATCCCATGTTCCGCAGACCATGGGTGGATATTTACAGCCGACTTTACACTTTACAAAACAAGAGTCAACAACCCCTTATGACTCTTGACACATTCACACTCCACGACCACAAAATGCGGAGACTTTACTACTTTATTTCAAAATTGACCCAAAACATGGGCTTTTAGCCCCAAAACTATCCTTGTGGGAACTCGTTCCCAACAACTTTCCAATTGAACCCCAGGTTGACAGAGACCTTGTGGAAGCAATAATCGATGCCATAATTGAGTCCACCAAGGGAATGATGATTGAAAAACCTGAGGCTACAAATGTCATTTCTCTTTCCTCTTCTCCAATTTCTATGGAAAAAAGTTCTACACAAAAGGTTGACAGGGGATTAAAGGATAAAAGGAAAAGCAAGGCCAATCAAGAAACAAAGTTGTTGAGAAAAGAGAATAGGAAGCTACAAAGGAAGGTATGGAAACTAAAGAAATGGTTGTGGAAAAGTAAGGCCCAAATGCATCATGAGAAGATAAATGATAAGAAGAAGGACGTTCGTGAGAATGAAACTAAAATTGAATTTGAAGAATTTGTTATTACCTCTACTGTGGGAACTCCAACTAAGTCAGACACATTAAATATTGATGTTCTGACTACTGAAGCAGTGACCCAAACAGATTCACCAACCCTCATTGTGAGGAGTGCACAGATAGAACATGTGCCTCCATATACTCCTTTAATTGTGGAAACCACCATTCAAATTTCGAATAAAAAGTTGAAGGAACAACATAAAACTTTAACACAATATCAAAAAGAGGTAATACCTCAGAAGGAGAATCAAGAGTTGCTTCAAAAGTTTAAGGCATTGACATTTACGGAAGACGAAACTTATGTTAAGATGAGAGTGGCTAAGAAAAAGGTCTAGTCTCTGAAAGGTCAGCTTGAAAAGGCCATGGAACAAATGAAAAAATAAAATTATATATATTCTTATGCTCTGTCGTAGAGATCTCTAGCCAGAAATTATGCTTTATTTCTGTTAGAATGGTATTTATTGATTAAATTCAAGGCCATTCGGTTAGGGAAACCATATGAATTCAACAACATTTCAGATTTTGTTAATTCTTTTCATACTAAGGATGATAAACAAAGTAATTCTTATGTGAATTGTACATACACAACTTCTTCCTAGAAGATCAGGTAGATGAGAACCTTGTTCTTTTTATAGGGGATGTGTAGTTTCAAGCTTTTACATTATTCTCTAGAAATCAAAAGAAGAGAACTTGGCCTCAACCTCTAGGTTAGAGGAGATCCACAGAGCCCCATTAGGGTATTTTTGAGTCATAAAATGGGTCTCCTAAGGAAATTATAAAATAATAGTGCAAATAATAAAATAATATTAGATTACATCATCAAATGTTAGAGGGAAAAAAGAAAAAACTATTTTTCAACTTGTATTTTCAACTTATCTCCTTATGGGTTTACTCAAATTTCGAGTGGAAAACTCATTGAATGCAAAATTTGATTCCTCATCCAAGGATTACCCATATTGCATACTTTTTATGGACCCTGCTACACGAAAAATGAGAAATACATGAAAAATGTGATTGTAATCACGTTTTTCATGTATTTCTCATTTTTCGTGTAGCAAGGTCCATCGAAAGTATTCAACATTGGTACTCCTTGGATGAGGAATTAAATTTTGCATCCAATGCATACTCTCACTCAAAATTTGAGAAAAACCTTAGGGACATAAGTTGAAAAAATAGTTTTATTCTTTAATTATTTTTTTATCTTTTTACTTTTTTACTCCAATAAATTGTGAATCATCCCCCGTGGTTAACGTCATCATATTGAATCCTATTGGTTATTATAAAGTTTATTTTGGTTGTACATTTTTCTTATGAGACCCATTTAGACCTCAAAATTGCTCTAATGTTTGCGTACAATTATCTGTCAAAAGAAGTTTATGGAACAATATGGTGTTGTTGGTGTTTTAACAATGATTGACAATGATGCTCTATAATCAGGACTGGAGTACTTGGGAGACATCAGGGTTGAATCTCTTTGAAGATCCAAGCAGAGATGGCAGGTATCATCTGGTGAAGTTAAAAACATAAAACCGTTTAGCCTTTAGAATTTCTAGGTTGCAATTTGCAGGGCATGGGATTATGCTCATCTAATATTGGAAGAAGGTCCTAGCTGGATAGGGTTAGATACAGGTGCCCCATGATATGGTGTCCTCAAGAGGATTACAAATCTAAATATTAATTAATTGAGGTAGATAAGTATGTTGCTTTTCAAGAAATCTGGAGAAGAAACAAATTCTAGCATTATGGAGAAAATCCTTACCCATCGTATTCCCTAATTATTCTTCATGTCAATCACTTGTTTGCATGAGGTCATGCAAATAGATAAGTTGGGGAGTGATGTTAGGCTTCAAAATTGATACATTTTCTTACCTTATTCGCTTATCTTTATATTAGTTTTCTAACATTTTGTGTGTAGAATACGATAATTCATGTGATGTAGCTTCTAGAAAGGAGTCAATGGCTTTTTGTTAATGTATTTCCTTAATAAGTCGATTTAAAGCATGAAAGGTGTTGTTTACTTACAATTTGAATTGTTAATTGAACAGGGATATTTGATATCGGATGTTGTTCCCTGGAATAGTCATGGAAGAATAGATTTTGAGGAGATTTTTGGTTTAATTATAACCAGTTGAAGAGGTCAACTTCTATCGTGGATGGAACAATTGAAGAAGAGATATTTTCCCTTCTATTCCGGGGAAACATTGGAGATTTTGTAATTTGATTAAAGCATCCTGAGAATCTTCAGATTGTCAAAATCGCTTTTCGATTTGAAAATATACTTGTTTGTAATATATAAATGAGGAATTGAACCTCAATAACGAAGTTCAGAAAGTTGGAGCTATAGTCATTTTTATCTATGTTGTAATTTTTTACAAACAATCCTTGTCATTTTCTTATTATAATTTAATGGATACTTTTGTGGTTAAATCTTGACTTATTACGCTGAGTAGGCAGTTGAATTCCAACAATCTTGGGCCCAGTCATGGAACTACTACTCTCCTTTCTTGTATTATTAAATTTGTATTTTTGTTTCAGTCTTTGTTCTACATTTATTCAATTGAGTTATAAATCTAATTGTTGATTATCATATTTACTGGTACAGTATGAAATTTTTCAGTAGTTATAGTGGAATAACATAGAGTTATACTTATTGCAATCGATTCTTTGATTATTATCTTTCCTTGTTATTTCCTCTATTAATGTAGTGTTGTTCATTCCAAAGTTTTGATATTATTTTCAATAGATTCATTTCTAGTCATAGTGTTGTTCCTTTCTTGCAGATGAAGTTTCATAGGAAACAACTTTGTATTTAGGAGAATTACTTCAATTTTTTTGGTAGGAGACTTAATTCTTTGATTCTTTTAGAAGTCTTGATTGTTTAATCTTGGAGTCCAGAAGTTGAGAGTGAGTTGTTTCTTCCAACAAGTGTGAGTTATTCATTTCATACTTATGTCTTTACTTTTCATTAGGACCATACAAGTTAGGTGACATTAGAACTATCTCTTGCACAACCTATGTGGACAACCTTGAAATAAAAAGAATAAACTCCTGGTTGATGATTTAATGTGTAGAGGTTAGTTGATCCTTTAGGAACAACTAAGTGCGCCAAAAATATGATAGATGCATGAAGATATGTTGGGTGCATACAGTAATGGATGTGAAAGCATAAAGACTCTAAGTAGTCTACTGTCATAACATGATTTATATGACTAATAATGGTTAATGATATACATGCAACCAAGAGAAGGTTGACAACACAATTGGGAAGATAATGAAAGTGTTGCATGTAGTCTTAGGAAACCAAGGCTATGGAGAATAAGGTGTTGATGAGAGCTTGGAAAAAGTGACACTTATCCCTATTGATATGCATGTTCTAACAATGTGGTGAGTAGATTAATATGATTTTTGCTACCAAAAAGTGGTTTTCTACATATGAGTGTTCTAAAAATGATTGATTATGATTCTTGAAATTTATGCACAGTTAAAGTATTGACGAAATGTTTGATTAGGTGCATGATATGAGTATGTGCTTATGAGGTTGCATGAAATAATGATCATGTTTTAATTCATTTGTACTAATAAAGGTGTGTTGAGATGAATGATATGTACAAGATTGCAAGTGGGTTCTAGTTGTAGCACTATGCCTTATGACTATGTGTTAATTACATAGCGTGTCATGACTACTAACCTTGGTAAAAGCATGATTTCAAAATTTGATGATGCTAGTCAAGGTAAAAGGTTGATTTCCAATCTTTTGATAACATGGTTATAAACACGTTGATATGTATTTTTTATTCTTGGAACATGTGACTAACATGAATTCTATATGCGTGAACGACTACAAATAAACATGCTTGGTATTAGCATAGCAGGGTAACAACTAATTTGTTTGTGTTGATATAAATAATAGTTGGGTCTGTATGTGTTGTAGCTACTACAACACCCTCCGAAATTTTGTCTTACACTCAATTTCAGAACCTTCCTTGGTCTTACATATTGTCGTTGCAAGCACCGAAAATAATTTCATGTGCTTTCTTCAAGTATTTTCCTCACTTTTGCAAGTTGGGTTAACTGTCATCTTTTGGCGTGATTGGTTGTCACATAATTTGTAGAAGCCAGTTTTGATGGTTTCAATGGTATATCTTTGTGTATATGATTTTTTCTAACTATGTAAACATTTGCGGCACTCATTCACAAAGTTTTGAGCACTATCGCACAAGTGACATCACGGTCATCCCAAAGTCTATCTTAAGTGTCACACTTGTCGTAAATCGTCGTAAAGTGGTCACACAAAGGGAAATGCATTGTTCATGTGTCCTAGGTGATCTATGTTGTTGTGTCATCAAGTATTCTAAGTGTGAGATCATTATCGAAGTCTTATCATTGTTCACATCAGTTTAACTGGTCATACACTTAGCCATTTCTGAGAAGGCTTCCTGACTAAGAAAATTGGCTTCACCCGGCACCCCTCAACTATGCACTTCGTAGTTCCAGTACTCTAGCTGAGACCTTGCCCCTTGACACCACACAATGCATAATTCTTGCCTCCCAGGAATCCTACATTGTGCAGTGTTTCTCTCAAGCTCTGACCTTGACCTCCAGAATTGTGCAATCATTCCTCCCAACCCAGCCTTAATAACGCACTATGCAATCAAAATCCTAAATCTCATCCCCTAAGCCTATGAAATTCTTAATTATGTAGTATTCCTACCTCCCTTACATCCCAAGACTACGCAGTTTTTCCTCTCAGTGCTCATCCCTCAGCCTGTCCCACTGGCTCTCAAAATTGCGCAGCTTTTTTCCTTAGTCTTGCATGAACTACACGCTACATATTATCATATCTCAAGCCTCACCCCTGGCTACTAGAACTATGCACTACGCAGTCACTAAGCCCTCTCTCCTGACCTATCACCTGGTTCTTCAGTTAATGGATCAAAATGCGATGTCTTAGGCTAGGGGATTTTCAAACTGATTTCATCTCATCATGAGCGAATTGCAGATGCAAGTAATCTATCACATCATGGAAATATGATGAAGAAGGAGATGAAGGAGGCAATCTCGATGAAAGGCACACTTGTAATTAAACACACAAGCTAATCAATCAAGAAAATAAAAAGGGACATTAGTTTGTGATCGCAACTAAAGACTCAAGATCATTGAAGATTCCTTATCACCAAGTCATGCGGAGGTGAAAAGAAGAGGATCTCCAATCATACACTCAACACTCAGTAGCAGCAGTGGATTGACATTGCCACATCTTCATGAATTCCATGTTAGCATACATTTCATGATTAGTCACATGCCGAACCTTGCGGATAATGATGTAACATATGTTTCAAAAATGTATTATAAAGTGAAATTCCAAAGGACATGTGTGGAATACGAAGATTCATGTAAAGTTTAAAAGTCATAGGAATTCAAATAGTCATGAGGGTAGTCAAAGAGTCACAATGAAGGGGAAGCATTACTTCTTGGTTATATATTCCCCCTCATTGTATGAGCAAAGGAATTTTCACCTTGGCTCCTCTCACAAGGCGTTAGAGAGACAAATCAGTTCTTTTGAGGAGTAAGGAGTGGATCCAACACTCCACTATTGGAGCTAGTGATGTTAATTGTATTCATGTGTCTTGGAATTTTTACTTAATAACATAAGCCTCCAAGGCCAAGACATTCTTGATGCAGGATATTTGTAAGATTAATTTATGAATGTTTGTAATTCATGTTTGCTTTCATTTGTGCTAAAGTAGTTTAACTATTTCAATTATTTTTGTACTTATCATATTGATAATGTGTTTTAATTGTTATTATCATTGTCGCATCCTCGTGGACCATCCGTTGGACATTAGACAGATCTTCCTCATTATATTGGTTTCAATGACCATCACATCTCTGTGGACTATTCTGCTTAATGTTGCACAAACCCTTCTTGTTCATGTGTATCTCTACTAGGGTGGTACTACTACCTCTCTCTTAGAGGCTCACTTCTCCTCCCCTCTGCAGTGAAATAACTTTGACACACATATGATTGAACACTTACTAGACACACACCCCTTTCTTTTGAAAGGCATATGTGCACTCCTCTCTCTTGCTGACAGTTAGATCCAAGGCATATCTCTAAGACACATGGAAACTGGGTCGATATTCTAGATGGTACTCCTACTCCAAATTGTGTGAGGTATAATTGGGACTTCACATCGAGGAGACCCCTTGGTTGACGTATTTCCAGCACCGTCGACATTGGCGCTAGAAGGAGGGCCAGATGACAGGTTGTGCTTGTTGAGTCTGTGTTGATCCTCCTATCCAAAATGGCTCTTCCACAAATCATAATCCCAGGATTTTTTTCTAAAGAACTTAAGCTTACCATCCCTATAGAAGTTGTCCATAACCTATCCCAATTTAAGATTGATGGTGAGGGTAAATTAACTCTTCATGAACATTTTTTTCAAGTTGTCCATTTTTTCTTTTCTAATGGAATACATTGCAAGGATGTTATGGCTAGATTTCTCACCCTCACATTTGAAGGTCATGTTAACAGATGGTATAATACATTACCCACTGATTTGATCCACTCATTTGAATAACTTGCAAAGGAGCTTCATAAATCATTTGATAGTTATTATTACTGGGATTTTCTTAAACGATTTGATCAACTAAGAATGAAGCCTAATGAATAAATTGAGGATTTTTATGATCGTTTCCTTCACCTTTGTTATGAATTTCCTAAAGAAAATATGGATTGGGATTTATTTAAACAAAATTTCAAGTGTTTGGTTCATATATCTTTGCATGGTGAATCCAAACCACCTGATGTTTATGCTTCCCCAGATCTTGTAAATCATGAAACACCTCTAATTTTAGAGGAAATTACTTCTCTTTTTGTTCTTTATCCTCCTCCTTTTCTAGTTCCGATGAGGGTGTCTCTGTGCAATGATAATAAAGTTTGGAAATATTCTAATCAAATTCCTAATCCATCTTCTCATTCCTCTTCCACTTGTCATGACTTAGATTCAATGGAGGAAATCCCATAATGGCTCATGAAGCCCATGGTCAAGAATAACTCCTTCATTCTGAAAGATGATGTTACCATCCATAATTCTAGTCTCGAATCTGATTTCGATTTTTGCTATCCTCTATCATCTACAGGCCATGACACTTTGTACCATGATCTACGTGAGCAACCTATTCCACCAGCTATTTTTCCACACTTTATTGATTTTTGCGTTGCTGGATCAAATTGCGATCAAATACAAAGCATTCACATTACACAGGTGGAGGATTGGAAAGGTGAATATGCTTTCAATCCCCCTTCTATTTTCCAAAATCCTCTATGTGAAGGTGATGCGCTTCCATTATTGGATGATTTTCAATCTTCCAATTTCGGTAGTGAATCAAATATAATTAATTCTCTCGATCAATATATAGCCTTGGGAAACAATAATTCCAATGATGATGACTCTATTGATGTATGAAATCATGACTACCCAGGTGCATCAACTAATATTTTGGTTTCTCATGAAGATTTTACTTTAGATCTAGAATCTGATTCAATCAAAGAAGATGCGCTTATCGAAAATTCCTCTTCATCTCACTATCCCTTGTGCTCTGTCATCTGCGATGCATCTATTTGTGACAAAGATACTCCATTCTCTTTAAGTTCTTCATCCAATGAGTTATCTTCTCAATTAACACAAGATAGTGAGATTATCCATGATGAAAATGAAAATAATTGAATCATTGAGTACTCTTTCCACCCCTCATCATCTCTACTCTTGAATGAAGACAACTCTTCAAATCAAATTTCTCATTAAATTTCCACAATTCATTCATCCTGTTAGCCTCCTGCTGCAGCAGGTTACTCATCTTTCATGATTGACATTTTTTACATGCCAAATATGTCATTCTTTGCATGCTTCAATGTTCCATATTTGCTAACAGAAGCCAAAGAAGGATGCCATGAGAATGTGCCAGTTCAAGTGCCACTGCTGTGTTCCAATTTTGATATACTATTCCATTTTGAAGAATTTTCGGTTAAAGGGAGGTCCAAACAGTTTAATCTTGGTCTCCCTAGGTTTCAATTTTCTGTTTTAGAATATAGAGAATCACCATCTGTCGAAACAGCTTAATCTTGTGAGATTCCTAGATAGGTAGAGAAGAAAGGGTGCTCAACATCCTAATCTGAGCCCTGGATGAAATAAGTGTCGATGTAGATAGGAGGACAGAAAAGAAAAAGTTGAAAAGCTGGGTCTGCAAGGCTAAGTGCACCCAAACCAAAAAAGAGAAAATGCTAGGTAAGTAGGCTGGGTAGGTAGTTTTGAGGTTGCAGAATGTTGATTTGTGATCAATTTCATGTTTTCAAGTGTTATATCTGTTCAGATCACAATTATCAGGCAGTGGCAATTTGAAGGACTCAAGTGAGGCATGTCTAACTCCCCCTTCTTCTTCTTCACCAAATCATTCACTAACTTCCCCAAAGAGGTCAAGATCTGCTTGATATCTCTTAAATCCATCATGTTTCATATCATTTCCCTTAGTAAAGATTTTCTTTACTTAAAGAGTGTTCATATGTCCTCTACAAAGTTCTATCTCCTTTTTTTTTAAGCCTAAGATCTCTAAACTTAGTGCTTTCTTATCACAATCCATATTAATTTCTAACTCTACTATGTAAATCCCTATCTATTTCTCCCCATCCCCTATTAAAAATATGTTAATAAACACCCCTATATATTTATCCCTTCCCCCTTGGTTGAAAGATAACCATAAGTACACTTGGGAATTGCTAAGTTTGTCTGAAACATAACAAGAACCCTCATTTTGCCCCTTTAAAACCATCTTCCCATGCAATGGACTCCTTCCAAAGCATGAAATTCTTCTTTTTTAGGTTATTGGACCCTCCCGAGGCCTCAAATACTCTTCAAAAGCGTATATACCCTTCTTCTGATCGCAATAACCCTTGCCGACTGCCTTAACATTCTTCTGATCCCTTTGGATTCCCCTTCGACGCGATTATCGCTGTCGCAGGTCTCAAGGTAATGTTACTCATTCTTGTCTTCCCCGATGGATGCTCCGCCGATACCATTTCGCAAATCGGCATATCGCAATACTATATGCCACATATATATTCCACTTCCCCTTTTAGCCGATGCGATATCACAAGTCGGCAATCGGTGGTCGCAAGAGTCATGTTCCCGAAATGCATGCCGCTTCCTCTAGCTCCGATGCGACATTTCCATTGCATCAAAAGAGCATATCGCATCACAAATACTTCCTCTCCGCATGCCTCCATCTATTCAAATATTTCGTTTAAAACATAATTTACTATCAAGACATGTTTCACTGCAAATTCATCGCAAATCGCAGCATTTTAGTTATCACTATCGCATCGCAAAAACATATAAGGCACCGCATCATCTAACGCCCTGCCACGTCACCCCGCTGACGTCATCGGCCATACCAAGACCCACCGCTGATGTCATGCTGACGTCACCCACCAAAGAAGGGCGCGCAAGCGCGAAAAAGCATCTTAGGAGGCCTGGATTCAAATTCTGAGGCAGTTTTCGATGCGCGGGAAATAGGCCAAATTGGGGATCTTTGGGGAATCTTTTGATTCCTTAGCCGTTTTTGCGCCAAAAATGACAAAAAAGGCCCGATTTAATGGTTTTCAGCATATCGACATAAAAAGAGAGGCCCGATTCAGGCATCAAAGAGTATCAGAGCAAATGTGAAGCCAAATTTCATGCCAGGGAAGATCAGTGTTGCGGCGAAGTGTATCAGTGAAGATTTTCTCAGGGCTCGAGGCGAATAAAACATTAAAAGAAATCCTTAAAATTCAAGAAGCAATTAAGGAACCATTCAAAGCGCATCATCACAGTGACTGCACATTAAAACTCATATAAGATCAGTGGACCAAAGCTCAAAGCTCAGTTATTGCAAAAGCACTGCACCAAGTCACAGAGGACACTACATTAACTCTTTTTGATCCAGCTGCTTATGGCGCAGCTCAATAGATATTTTATTTGCATTTAATTTCAGCACAAGTTTAGGTTTAAAAAACTTTTTCCCGCAGACCTTTTTAGGTCGGTTGTAATAAATACTTCTGGATATTTTACCTATAAAGACAGCCCTGAACAATGTGAAGAGGGTTGGTTTTTGTTGGTTGGATGTTTTGCTTAAGCAGAGATGCGCACTATATATCTGATAATTTCTATAATCAAAGACTTCTTACGAGCTTGGAGAATGAATTGTGTACTGTGTTTAATGGTTGAAGAGTGACTGTGGAATTCTTGTGCTGGTACATGACCCAATAAGTGTTTCTTACCTCTGTTTTTCCATTCATACATCATTATCTAAACAGCAGAAAGAAAGATTAGCTTAGAACTTGTTTAATTGCACTCTATTCTCAATTCCTGCTGTTTCTTTATGTTTTTCATCTGTTTTAGGCATAAATATGAATTCCACCTGCCTCATATTTTCCCTAATTCACCATGTATGACAGTTATCTAGGGATTCTTAACTGCCCCTAGATAGAGCTCATTTTCCTTCCCTTTGTTAAGTTGATTGAGAGATTCTTAATTGCCTCTCATTCCTTACATTTCACCCCATCTCTTTAGCTTGAAGGTTGTTTCATGTGCAGCTACCTTGCTCCATATTCCTCTTGTGATCAAGAAAGCCTACCTGCGGTTCTACTCCTTGACTCCATGCCCAATGGTTTGAAACTCATCACTCTATGCATGCCTCACTGCTTGAAAGCATCTTCCTTCCATTCAAACACCATCCAAACATAAAAAAAAACCATTGAACCCAATAACTAGCCTAAAATCATCATCAACAAAGCTAAATCATCAAGAGAGAGCCCTCTCTGATTGCAGGTAGGCTAGAACCTGCAATACAAAGATTGGTTTGTGGTTACCTTGGTCGTATCCCTTCAGGAGCTTAGGGACAACTTGAGTGATAACATAATGGCGACTCCACTGGGGAATTCCTCAGATAATCTCACAAAACCACTATGAAGCTCCGCAGAGGAAGAAACTGACCTTTAAAAGTTTTTGTTTAACCTGTACTATTAGAAAAATTCCCAAAAAACAATCTAGAAGCTGGCTCCCAAGAAGCATTCATGTTAGACAAGATCAAATCCAGATCCAAATCCCCCAGCTATTTTTGAAAACCCCAATATAATTCCTAAGATCCTTAGAAAACAAGAGCAACAAGAAGGTTTGACTGCTTCCAGTCCTAAAACAGTTCAGCGTAGCCATTTTGCAACCCCTGTTAAAGTTCTGTTTCGTTCAAACCCTACTTCCCCTTGTTCATCATCCACTTCTACAAACCCTGTTTCCACACCTCCATCCACTGCGCATACCACCACTACTACTCCAAATATCCCAGTTTCCCTAGTTGCTCCACTTATCCCTGTTAATATGGCTAATAGATATGCACCTTTACAGCTTCCTGCAAATCCCGGGGCTATGCCTCAGGATTACCAGACAAAAATTACCTATTTTGATGGAACAAATTCCTGCACAGCCCTTCAGCATACAAAGAAAATGCAGGATTACTTTGAGAGTTATGAGATTGACGATGATAGTGTGAGAATGAAGATTTTTGTCCAAAGTTTGACTGGTGATGTCAGGACTTGGTTTAGAGCACTCCCACCCAATACCGTAGGAGACCCAGAAGCCTTATATCAGTCGTTTATCAATGGATGGGAGAAGAAGAAAGACCCCTTGCACATAATATCTGAGTATGACACTATTAAAAGAGGCCCTCAGGAAACTGTTTTGAACTACTGTGCAAGGTTCAATAATGTCTACAATGCAATACCACGGAACTTAAGACCTTCACCTGATCTTGCTTTGCACAAATTCCCTGATGGTTTTGATGCTAAAATGGCTTACCAGCTAAGGGAAAGAGCCCCTCAAAGTCTTGCAGAAATGAAAAATGTTGCTGTTAGTGTGGAGGCAAACCTAATTGCCAAAATAAACAGAGCTAGAACCGAGAGAAGAACTACCTTTAAGGAAGAACCCTCAGCCTTAGACCAGAAGTTATATGCTATTATCAATGGCATGCATAAGCTGGGAGACAAAGTAGAGAGTGTTGAGAGGAAATCATCATGGGAAGGACAACAACCCAACACCATAAGAAATCCAAACTTCGGGAAAAATCAAACCACAAATGCTGGAAGGGATAGTCCCGACCATGATATTAGGCCCCCTTTCCAAGAAAACTACACAGAGGCATCCACATCCAGTGAGCCCACAGAAGAGACTCACATTAACTTGATAGATTCGAAAAATGAGCAACAAATCTTTCTTACTCAAGAAGACCAAGACTACCCTGATGTGAAACAATTTCAAACCAAGACGGGAGAGTCTTTTGATTTTAAACAAGGTTATGATTCTGCTGTATATGAGGTCCACAAACAATATAAACTAAGAACAAGAACCATTGAAGTCCTTGCACCAAACAAAGCAAAGGACAGCAAACAGCCCAATAAGATTAAAGGCAAGGTTGCCATAACAGAACCAGCTGATATTGTTGTCCCAAACCCACATCAAGTCACTGTAGAGGACATATCAGACATACAGCCTCATACTGATCAGCCTCTACCTCCTTCTTCCTCAAAAGAAAATTTGAACAACACTCCAAAAAACCTTCCCAAGACAGAAATACCACAAACTATCATTCACCATAACATAGACAATCCAAAGGAAAACACAGAGAGTATTCTTGAAAAGGAGAAATCTGCTATTATTAACGCAAAGATTCCATTGGAAAAACCCTTTAATTTAGAAACAGAGATTGGAAAACTTAGGATATCCATCCCCCTCTCAGAACTTGCCAAGCATGATGTTTATAGGCAACAAATTCAAAGGTCACTTCAACTACCAGAGGTAAAGGATGATGTAAATGTTTTGGATGATACCCCTAAGCTGCTGTTCGGTCCAGAAGTTAACGGAAAATCAACATATGGATCAGTTCCACCCTTTTATGTCAGTTTGCACGTACATGACAAAATCTTGCATAATGCTATGTTTGACTCAGGTGCCTCACACAACCTTATGCCCAAAGCTGTGATGGAAAAGCTAAACCTTGATATAACAAGACCCTACAAAGATCTATACTCCTTTGACTCAAGTCAGGTCAAGTGTTTAGGCCTAATCAAAGACCTTTGTGTGTCTTTAGTCCAATTTCCTAACAAGACAATACTAATGGACGTAGTAGTTGCTGACATTCCAACAAAATATGGCATGCTCCCATCAAGATCATGGGGAGCAAAACTCCAAGGATCCCTCCAACTCAACCACTCTTATGCCACTATTTCTGTCTTTGGACAACCAAAGAGACTGTACAGAGAAACACTCATGAAGTATGTGGTGAGTAGTGAGGAGAAGCCCCAAAATTTTCCAATTTATTCAATCCATTCTGATATGGATTCATTTATCCTTTTTAATGATGACATCAATCCTCCAACTAATGAGAAGCCTTTAGCTTCCGAGCTAGAGACATGCATAAATGAGGAACTAGTTGCCCATGACCATGAAATAGTCACAACAGTCAAGGCAACCAGTAAACAAGAAGAACCTCCTCAAACAAAAATTTTAGATCTGCCCAATCCTAAAATAACTGAAACTCTTGATACAAACCAAAAACAAGAAATTACATGGTATTTAGAGTTTGATGGTTTTGTCAACAAGTTAGGAGCAGGGGCAGGTGTATGGATTCACAATACACATGACAACCATGCAGAGGGCCATGCCTACAGACTAAATTTCATATGTACCAACAACATGGCAGAGTATGAAGCTCTCCTCTTAGGCCTAAAATTGCTCAAAGTTCTAGGAGCTAGAAAAGTGTCCATTCTAGGTGACTCCGATCTAATCATACAACAAATGAAAGGCAACTTTGTTACCAATGACAATAGAATGAGGGCTTATAGGATTGCTGCAACAGAAATACTTAATACCTTCGTTGGATCCGAGCTTGCCAAGATTTCAAGAAACCATAACATACATGCACACAACCTAGCCACTTTTGCTAGCACATGCAAGCTTCCCTTTGAGCCAAATCACTTCACTGCTGAGATAAAACATAGGCCCGCTGTTCCTAACAGTATTAGAGATTGGCAAGTATTTGAAAATGATGACGACATTAACAATTTCCTCACTCTTGAGGGCGAGTTTTCAAATTTAAACATTGACATGGAGGCCATGAACAATTCCCAACAACAAACAAATGAAAATCAGCAGGCTGTAACAGCTGCAACAGCAAAACAAATCCTGAACCCAACTGTTTTTGACAATACAAACATAGAACAGCTGAAACAAATGCATTTGGAGGAAACAACCAAAGCAGAGGCTGAGTTCATTGATTTAGAGAATAATTTTTTGCCTGCTGGACTTACTCCATTAGAAGACATGTTTGATGATAATGATGTGCCCAAAAATCCAAAAATGGAGCCTTTAGATGCTGCTATAGAAGAACACAACATAGGAACAACAGAGAATCCCAAAATGATTAAATTGTCCAAAAATCTGCCCCCTGATCAAAAACCAAAGTATGTAGATTTGTTCAAAGAGTTCCAAGATGTATTTGCTTGGAGTTATGAGGACTTGAAGTCCTATGACACCTCAGTGATTCAACATACCATTCCCTTAAAACCAAATAAAAAAC
>APFE030517816.1:0-14762 GCA_000404065.3 Pinus taeda | reverse complement strand
GGAGGTTTTTTCATTTGAATCATCCAAGAATTGTTCATTTGTGTAATGTAAAGGAGGTTGCCCCCTTGAAGAGGCTGAATTCTAAGGTGTTCAACTATATTTTCTTTATTTTTGTGAGTTGGTTTCATAAAAGTAGTTATATTGTTAACATCCACCCTCAAAATGCACATTTTGGCAGAGTTTCACTCATCTCCCACTGCAAGCCATGTAGGATTTCAGGTGAATTATGCTCGTGCTCGTCGTTCTTTCTTTTGGACAGGCATGAAAACTGACATTCTTACTTTTGTAGCTGAATGTGATGTGTTTCAATGCGACAAAGGAGAAAAATTCAAGTTACCAGGAACCTTACAACCATTTCCAATCCGTACCTCCATCTGGATGAATGTTTCTATGGATTTCATTACTAGTCTCCCGAAGTCATGCAACAAATCAATCATCATGGTGGTTGTGGAAAAACTTTCTAAATATGCTGATTTTTGCACTCTACACCACCCATTTACCCCCACTTTGGTGGCTCAAGCTTTCATGGACCAAATCTTCAAACTGCATGGCATGCGCACTTCCATTGTGTCTGATCGTGACCCGACTTTCACTAGTAACTTTTGGCAAGAAATTTTCAAGTTACAAGGCACCCAACTCCAACTAAGTACTTCCTATCATCCCCAAACTAATGGTCAAACTAAAGCATTCAAAAAATGTTTGGAGACATACCTAAGGTGCTTCACTTCATAAAAGAAACATCAATGGGTACAATGGCTACCTTTAGCTGAATGGTGGTATAATAGTAACTATCATGAAGCCACCATGATGAATCCATATGAAGCAGTGTATGGCCAACTCCCACATTCACCTATTTCTTATATCCCTGGATGCTCTAAGGTGCTAGTAGTTGATCAAATCCTACAGAACCATGAAACCATGCTATCTCATCTCAAATATAATCTCCATCAAGCCCAAAAATGAATCAAGCAATAGGCAGACCAACATTGTTCAGAGTGCATATTTCAAGAAGGGGATCAAGTATTCCTGTGGCTACAACCATATAAGCAAACATCGCTTAAAGAAAAGGGCTGCCATAAATTAACTCCAAAATTCTGCAGAACTTATCAAATACATCATCGCATTGGAGTTGTAGCCTACAAGCTAGCCTTGCCACCAACTTCAAAAATCCATCCAGTATTCCATGTATCATGCCTCAATAAAGTGGTGGGGAACAATTGCATAATTCAAAGAAATCTACTTGAATTGGATGAAGAAGGTTCACTCTAGCTCCAACCTAATCATGTCCTCTATACTCGAGAACAACATCTGCATGACCGCACGATCAAGGAAGTCCTCGTCAAGTGGAAAGACACCTCTCTAGAAGATGCAACCTGGGAACCAGCCACTATTCTTCAGCAATTTCTGCAACTTTAGCCTTGAGGATAAGGCTGATTTTGATGGGGGAGGGCATGTTAGATTCCAACCCTAACCCATTTACTTATGTAATAAACCAAATAGGGTTGATTCATAGTCATAGTTAGTTAAGGAGTCAATAAAGCTTGTATTAATAATTGTAAGTGGTTGACCAACATTTAAGAAAGGGACCACAATTAGTTGCATTGGGCCATAATTAATAAATAAATTGGTTAACACTTGTTATGTAAAGTACCACTAGTTTTTAGGTTGTTGAAGGTCATTTAGCTATAAATAGTCATCATTAGAAGGAAAATATCATCAAGTCTTATTTTTTAATCGAGCTCTGCTCTGCTAGAGTTTTCCCCATCGAAGAGGCAAGTGAACATTGCTTTTATCTCTGAATAATAAAATACTTGTTGTTTTTCTCATTTTATTCTGTGTTTTGGGTTGTATTTCTTCACATATTTGGTATTCTAGAATTTCTCGTAGGTCAAGAGCATAACAATATCAATCAAGGAAAGGAATATACTAGAGGAAGTCTAGATGATCTAGAGAAGGAAAGAGGTATGTATGCATATGTTTGATAAGTTAGGTGATGTCATGATATAGTTGCAAATAATAGGGATATATACTCTAACTCATGAGTATGCTCGAAGGAAAATTTTCTCTTCTAGAAATATATGAAGGCATGGTTCAAATATTGATTATATGAAATCAACATAATATGTCCTCATATGGAACATGAGGTGGTTGAAAAAATTCAAGGAACTATGGATAAGAAATTCCTAGGAGAAATATGTGAAGAAAGGAAGAAGAGATAGTGAAAGATGAAACTATGATCACATACAGGAGGAAATCAACATCCAATAACTAGGCGAATTGGCCATGATATCTCCATGGGAAGATATGAAGACTTTGGGAAAGTTTAAAAAGAAATAAGACCCTTGACAATTGAATATCTTGGATATGTGTCAATATGAATACAGGATGTTGATGTTGCAACAAGGATATGCCATTATGAAGGGCCATCACAAAAGTTAATTTTTATTTGATTTTCATTTTTTATTTTTGAACAATATCTAGATGGGATAGTACAAGGATACTGAAAGAAAGGTGTGGATGTCATCTGCAATTGGTATTCATGTAGAGAGATGGAATATCCTGAAGGAAAAGGTATATGTATAACGAAAAGCTATATATGGTCTAATGAATCACTCTCTCATGAAAGGAAGGATGACATGACTATCCTGATTCGAGAAGGAAATTGATGGAGGGTTAATGCTCTACAAAGAAGTCCCAAAGATGAAAGGCTCCATAATATTGAAAATGAAATTCATGACATTGAATGGAGGATCACTGTAAGCATCTGAAGGTCCCAAGGAAGAAAGAGATTTTGCTAAAAATAGGTCCCTAGTTAAGAGGGAGCCTAGAAGAAAGTTTCTAATTAAGAAGAAACTTGGAAGAAAGTCCCTAACCTAAGAGGGAGATTAGATAGGTCCCTGGTTAAGAGGGAGCTTAGGTGCATTCCTTTTATGTGAACGGGTGGATTCGTTCATTGGATTGGGTATATCCTCCCTAGTTGAGAGGAATGGATAGACACATCATTATTGTCTTCACTTGTGATGAAAGAATGGAGGATTGGGTAAGCATATGGCATCTGATACTCTTTGAGGATGTGGTATGGCATCCAAGATAAGAGAAGTCGTAGAGGACTGATATTCTTTGAGGACTAGGAATACAAGATAAGAATAGTCCTATAAGGACATACCCTATGAACACCTGAGTGGGGTATGCTCCTTGAGAGACAATGACGAAGGGTTTTATAAATCATTGCCAACATTGTACTCTAATCTTATGGAGAGATAGAGATGTTAGTTAAGGCCTTGCTATGTAACAATTCTATATGATATGATGTTATACCGATGGGTTACTAATCTGACTCTTATGAGAAATCTTTAGATTGAGAATGTCCAAGTACCTTGTATGAATTATGAACACCTCACCAGTTAAGAGGGAGAGCTCAGACATGAAAATAGGTTCAATATTCCTAATGACAAATGTAATCATTTTATGCATTTAATGTAATAAGAAAAAATAAATTTATTATTACTGATCTTGAGGCATGGGTTCCATGCTTAGTGAAATTTATTTTTAGGTCAAACTCCCATTGTGAGCTCCTAGGAATTATTATTAAATCATTAAGTTCGTTGTCATGTATGAAAGACCCATTTGGGCAAGTTACATTATGTAAAATAAAATTATTTGAGTCAAGAAACCTTCCAAGATCAAGTCAAAATGCATGCAACATTTCGGCCCTTCCAAACATGTCAAATCAACCTAAAAGTTGGAACAAGTTGGCCTATTTTTAAGGTCTAGAAGGATATATAAAGGAGGTTAGATTACCACCTTGACGAGATGTATTACACACAAGACACTTGACCAATATCATTGAAATTAGCGAGGGAAGAAGGAGATTAATAAAATAAAAGGAGCCATATCTTAAGGACATTTTTTGGGTTAAATATCTCACACGTGCAAGACAAATCTAGGGCATCCATTGTAGAAAGGATATCAAAATAGAGTCATGCTATAAGAGCTGAATTATAATGTCACTATAGACTAAATTGAATACCAGGATCTTTAAGAGAAGAGGCCTTTATTAGCCAAGGAAAAGAAGGATCTAAACTACCATTCTACCTCACACATGTGAGAGTTGTAGGAAGCTACAGGCTACCAAAATTTTTAGGAAGAGAATGTGTTGTATTGCAGGGTTGAGGTCGAGAAGAAGGAGAAGTTGCAGTAGCTTCTAGTCAAAGTTGATTTTGTTTGACTTGAAGAGAAAAACGGAAAAGTTTGAATTGATATTGGAAGGGTTATTGGTCAACGTTCTAGGTCTTGGAATTAGTTAATTGAATATTCTATAAGAATAAGAATTCTATTGGTTTTCCTCTCAAGATTAGAGAGGCTTTGACCCTGGTTGATTTCCTATATCTTGTATCCTTTGTCTCATTTTTTCATTATGTTTTGGTAGCTTTTTGATGAAGAGAACAAAAGATTAATCAAGCTAAAGAAAAACCCAATTAAGAAAAGAAAAAAGTCTTCACAAGCAATTATCATTGAAAGAGAAATCATCTACTCTTCTTGCCCTTGGATTTCTCAACACTATCACACCTCTAATTATACATTTTCATCACGTAAGCATCAGAATTATAATAGCTAAATTCCTCAATAACTTAGCATATATTAGGTAGAAAGAATCATTGATTTCAAAAAGGTTAGTTCATAAAAGATGACATGCACCTAGAGAGAATAATATGGGGTAGAGGTACTTAAGCAAACAATTTATGTAGTATAACCATAAATAATGAAATAAACCCTCTTGGTAGTTGATTGGTGATAAATAGACTGGCTTGGTGGTAAAAAATAATATAATAATAAGGGGATGTGGTTGGTATAGAACCCAATGTATACTCATAAAAAAATATAAATACAGGAGTATCGTATTGAGAATTTAGGATGTTGAGTATTGTATTATAACAAACATGGCTTGCCGAGTATTCCTTTACAAGATTAATTTCCCCTAACTTAAGGGTTCTCTCTACATTCTTGGATTAATTATGGTGTCGATGCATTTTAGTATCTCAAAAAATAAGGGTTTATTATCAAGTTAAGGTTAACTATTTATCCATCCAGGTTTACTACAAGTGGTATCAAAGCTCTTTATTGGACAAAAACTTGGAAGAATTTCTATTTATATAATTTTCAAAATGAGAAATAAGACAACATTTAAATCCATTTATAATTTTTTTTAATAAAACCTAAAGAAATATGAATTCCTCTTTAAAATGCCTAATTAAAAAAAAAAAAACATCCAATTTGAAGGAAGTTAAGATACCATTGATTTTAAATCAACTATTTTAGCTTTTCCTGGTGACTACCACACACATTGTTGGTCAAATATCTTTTGACAAAATGTCCATAATTTTTACAAAATAGTGCTAGTAGATGCAAAATGGCTACACATTTCATGATATGGGTATAGATATTTTGATCAATATTGAGTTTTCTAGTTTCAAATTGGGCCACTTCCAAACCCTAGCCATAGAAAAATAGCTCCATTGAGAAGTATGTTATTTATTCAAAAACCTAGTTCTATTTTTGAGCTATAGAAAGTTGAATTCTATAGAAAACTATGAGGATCCTAGTATTGAATAATACATAGAATATCATAAGTAAAACAATTATGTTTTTAATTTTTTTACAATAATTTAAGAGATGAAGAGACCGTTTGGGGTAAGTCAATTTTCTCTCTAGAGATGTTTGATATTTCAATTGAAAAATATGAAAACATATATATAAGTTGATGTTATCATATCAAGAATAAGGAGAAATAAAGCATCAAGGATTTGGCTTCATATAACCATTTCTTATTACAAGTCCATGGATGTATATAGAAGGAGAAGGTCATTATTTCTATTAATCCTAGCTACAAGCATAATTTCAGCAATGTTAGTTTGACTAAATTTAGGTTTCAAATCCCAAAAATGCATGTCTAAATCACACAAGTTGAGGGTGGGAGTGTTCAAATTTTTAAATATTTGAAGGCTACTATGGATACATTTTACATTCTGATTTTCATGCTATAAATATGGATGATGTGGAAATTATTCTTGGATATCTATAGACGGACACAATTATTACTATTATTGTGCATTTTGTTTTAAATGAAGCTTTGGTACAAGAAAAATCATAGTACAAGGTATTTGTCTTGCTAAATAAAATGGCTTAAGGTGACACATGAAGAAACCCTTGTAGGGAAACTAACTATGATATCATTGACACACTAGATAAAGAGTCTAAGGTAGAATTAGATGGATACTCTACAATATCACACAATCTCTTGATGGGTTGAATAACCATCTGAGGATCAAGCGACTAAGGAGTCAAGGATAACCATCTAAGGAGCAAGAGTCTACGGACCTAGGGATAATTCTAAGAATAACCATATAAAAGAGTAAGGAATGTGTTGAATAACCATTCATAACATTGCAACTACCTAATTTGCAATATTTAAGGAATATCCAATATTTCTACAAACCCTATCTAATTCACAAATTTTAAGCACCTTTATCCTATAAATTTATGTGGGATGGTTAAATTTTAACAAACCCTTATATACCTCATAAATCCACTCTAACCCTAATTTTAATTTCCTATTTACCAATTTTTTGATGTCTCATTCACTCCTAAGGAGAACAATATACTTGAAACCTCCACTAGTCTAGCAAGAACCTCCATTCATACCTGTGACATGATGTATTTCAATTTGATATTTCCAACATATTCATATCAAAACATTAACCAAATTAAACATAAATTGCATTATACTTTTCTTAAGGTATTGATAGACTCACTATATGGTCCAACATGTTCTCTTGTCTAAATATATCCTAATTTTCCTTGAGAAAAATACTAAAATATCTCCTCCTCATGTCTATATATAGTGCTCTTTGGGGTTTTAATCAACACTATGGGGCCGACTTGTCAAAGGAAACATAATCAATAAACTTCAAAAAATCATATCCCCTCACCTGTAAGGAGTTGGAGGGAGCACCATATATCATTTGAAAGGTGTTGGAATAATATTTCCAACCATCTATGTTGTGGTTCCATTTGAGATAGGTAAATGGAGTAAAAATGCATTGGAATAAAGGGTATCAAATTCTCTTTTTCTTGGACAACTTTTCACATCAATGACAACTTCCTTCAAAAACATCCTCCTTTTCATTGATGGAAACTAATATACTCCCCCTGTGATCATGCTCTCCTTATCTCCACACTTCCTATTCTTTCTCTCCCCCTTTGAAATCAATGACAAAGTGTGATTCTTCTCTTTAGGGGAGCCCCTTATGAACTTATGGCGCTCAATAGTACTTTGCCTTTGATTTCTATCTTCTTATCCTTTCCTTGTTATCCTTGGAGCTATTTTGTGTGGCTTCAATCTTCTTCATCTCCTTCTTGTCCAGGATGTATATGTTATTTGATCTTCTTGTTATTGTTGCAACCAATCTTCTTGAGTCTTCTTCTCTAATTTCGCATCTTCAAAAATCAAACATGAGATTGTATCCATAATCACATATTTTTCTACCAATAAGGAGATTATGCTTCAAATCTTCAACCAGTAAAACATTTATTGATTTTACATTTTCATTTCCAAGACTTACTACACCATTTCCAAGTATATTGACTAAAGTGACATATCCAAATGCAACATTGTCACTTTTCCTTTTCTCCAAATGGATGGATTTGTTTTGGTTCCCAATCATGTGTTTTAAGCACCCACTATCTATTTACCATTGATATTCTTTATTTTTTGCAAGCAATGATAGTCTACAATATCACTTCGTTTTATTTTCCCATATTGTGGCTGGTTTCTCTTTATTTACAATAGGAGCATCTTCTTTTATATTTCTGAAATCTTGTGCCTTATTACGAATATTATTGCATTTGTAGCATACAATGCTATGATATATTTGTGGATCAAATGGATCGTAATTTATGTTAACCAATCCATGAGTATTTCTAGGTCTATGGCCATCCTTTGTATGTCCATAATCATTTTTTTTCTTGTATAGTTGTTTCTTACATTTATTTTACCATGAATTGCTTTATCTCCAAAGTTTTTGCAAGAATAACAATGACCAAGAAAAATATACTTAGTAGGATTGAACTTTCTTGATGGCTCAATTTTCCTAAATTTGATCTTCTATTCTAGTTGGTGGTGACATGTTCCTATTGTTCTTCAAATCCTTTTTATTTGTTGTTTTCACCTCTCAAAGCATTGAGATAGCTTCTAGACTTTCCTTCATCTTCCCTTAATAGTTATTTTGTATATGCTTTATTTGTGATGACTATTTTTAAACTGCTCTCATAACCAAGTCTTGTCTTATCAGTAGGTGGTCTTTGTTTGTTGATCATTTCAACTTTCAACACTTCTTTCAAATTTCAAGTAATCATTCAACTTTGATGTTGTCAACATCAACTCCTTTCTTGTGTGATCCACTTCTTCTTTCAATTCCTCATATTCTTTGGCTTTATCTGGCTGATCTAAACTGTGAATTATCTTTTCAATCTCATGATTCTTTTCTTCACACCTTTTCAATTGGCCTTTTAGTTCTCTATTTTTTTTTTAGCTTGATATTCTGTTCTTCACGATACTTCAATTTTTCTTCAAGATTTATTTCATCTTCCTGTTTAGTCTTTGTATCATCTTTGACTTCCCAAAAGGTGTCTATTTCTATATTTTTTTATTCTGCATCAAACTTAATTATATTGTTTATCAACTCTTCTTCATAATTGATATCATTTGTTTCATAAGATTTATGGTTGCTATTCTAGGTTTCTTGAGTTATGAGGAGAACTTCCCTTATATCACCTTCTTCTCCATCAATTTCATCTATAGAAATACTATCCTCTTTGTAGTAAAGACTCCTTTTTCTTGTAGAATCTTTTATTTTCTTCAAAAGGACATCTCTTAGTTTGGTTCCTTATTTTACCACAATTGAAAGATTTAAAGGAAAACTTACCTTTGTATATTTCAGTTCACCTTTTGAGATTTGTTATGAAATTTGATTCTTCTTCATTTGATTCATTGTCTAGTCTTCCTTCTAACCTGTGTTCTTTGTTCTTGTTACTACTCAAACTAGTAGGGCACCTAAGGGAAATCCCTCAAGGGAAAATGTTAGGCCAAGGGAAACAAATGGAGTCTTATCTCAATGTCACCTCAGCTAAGGCTCCCTTCTATTTACATACTTTCACCGATGTTATGTGTGGAGTCACTAATAAAGGACAATTCGATGGATATGAGTTACCCAAATAACCCTTTCCCAAAATTTGAAGGATAAATATTGCTTGCCTTCTAAGCAAGATACCATGTGTTCTAGGGAAAGGAAGAGAGGATTTGAGGGTTAGGTTAATGGGATAAGATTTGTGAAGGAGTTTCCCAATTCCTAATATCTTTTCTAGAATTGGTATCCTAGATGGTTCTTGAAGAATGGTTTTTCAAAGGAGTGGGACCACACGAGGTCAAGTGGATCCAGTCTAGGGTATGAGGAAGGAATGTAGCAACCGATGATATTCTTACCCTAGACAAGGTAAGGAGAGGATCAAAGAAAATCTAATTGCTCAAAAATTTTGGTTTGACCCTGGGAATTGCTAGCCTTGGGGATGGCAGGGCAAGTTTTGGTCTCGAAGCTAGGGCTTGGCTTTTCTCCCAACTCCACCATTAGAATGTACTCAAATTGGGAGGAGAGCTAGAGGAAAGGCTAGTGAAGGAGACCCTAGGAGATCGATTTCTTCAATGGCTAGCTTATCGGGAAATTGATGCCCTAGTGATCCAAATTGGATCCTTAAACAATTTCATGATTGTTAAGAATGAATGACAGACTTCAAGAAATATTATAGCTATCAGAAATAACCTTTGAATAATGGCAATTTGTAGCTAGCAAGGAGCAATAAGGACCTTCTATCAAAGCGTGCTTACTGTTGGCCCATGGAGACCACGCATGGTGAAAAAATGGCAATTGGGAAGCTCAGATTCGGAAATGGGGGTTGTTTTTGATACGTGATTAGTGCAAAACCCCTCAAGAAGGAAAGACCTCGAGTGCTTGGTCACAAGGGAATCCAAAAAACAATGGAAAAGCACTAAAACCGATAAGGCGGGTCCTGCGCTCAAAACAGCGGAATATTGGAGGCATTTCCAGCGGTAAGCGGATTTGGCCATGGACCCAGCGATTCCATACACTAAGTGACGCGTGTCTGGTGGGGAGAGAGAAAAACTACTTACATCATGGAGTAATGGTCGAGCAACTCAACCATGCGATAGGAGCGAAGACCGTAGGATTTGGGGGCTCCATATCAATGATGGAGGTTCAGCCCGATGGATGACCGGACTCGAGGAAGAAATAAATCGTGGTGCATAAGATTTGAAGTCCGATTTGACCAATGAATCGACAGAAGGATTCGTTTCACAGGCATCTGGGAAATAACGGAAAAAATGATTGTTCAGGAAGAACTGACACTCAGTTCGCAAAGAGACAGGTGGACACCTCTCTACAAAGCATTACACAACGATGATGATGCAGGGTAGAGGAGTCCCAGTGCACAGAGGCAGGAAATCCAAAGAGTTGGAAGCAGAAACAAACAGTCGAAGGAATGAACTGGCTTTAAAGCCACGAGCTGACAGGAAGCAGGGGGCAATGAGGCAGAGAAGCAGTGAAGAAGCTGAAGGCTGAGAAACATAGAAAGAGAAGCAAAATTGCAGAGGACAGAGAAGCCGAGCTGACCATCAGAGAAAGGGTAGCATCGAGCAGACAAAGATCAATTGAGGTTGAAATTCGGTAAGGGGAGTCTGTGGAATTCCAAGTGCCATCCTACTATTCATCCTCTGTCAAGTGAGACTCAGATTGAGCTCCTTATTGTAAGACTCTACTTTAAAAACATAATAAAAAGGCCACACTAAAGGCTAGACCAGGAGATGTAGCCCAAGAGGATTGGGTGAACTCCTTATTAAATTTTGTTATGTTTATTTTTTCTTATTGTGATCTCTTATTGTTTCAAGTGTCTGTGTATTTTGAAATCTTATCGATCCGTTGCACAAGATAACATAGACACGCACACCAACACATGAGTCTGTAATTCATTAATTTCCTGAGGTCACGTATGGGTGATTTTAGATCAAGTGGTATCAGAGCTATAGGTTGTTAAGATTAGACAAGCTTGTGCTAGATTTAGTTGTTGAATGCTAACTAGATCAAAGCTCAAATTAGGAGAAGGAGAGTTTGTCAAAACTAATCCTGTAATTGGAAGAATCTACCCTCAAAAGACAATGTCAGAGGAAGGTTCCATGAGCCTAGACCCTCAATTTATAGATAGTTTCTTGGCCATGAGATCCATGGTAGAGGAAATGTATAAGGAATTTAGAAAACATAAATATGAGGAATCATCAGGCTCCAAACAAGATAAAGGAGAAGAAGAGTCTCTCCTCCATGATCACTCAAAAGGCAAAGGGAATGAAGAAAACTTTCTCACACCTCCTAATAGCCCTGAACATAAAAAGAATACATCTTTGATTAAACTATATGTTAAATTTGATTTACCAATATATGATGGAGAGTTGAATGTAGAAAAGTTGGACAATTGGATCAGACAAATTGATGTTTATTGTAGAGTGCAGAGTATCAACTCAGAAAAGAGCAAGATTCAGCTGGCCAGCCTATGCCATGGGGGCACTGCCTTGGTTTGGTGGGAAGGCAGGACCTAAGCTAACATGAAGAAACATGGTAAGAGTCTTTCTGTCTTGAGTGAATATGTTTCTGCAATAAAAAAAGCAGTTCTATCCACTGGCCTACATGTAGCAAGCCATGATGAGCTAGCAAACTCTTTGCCAATTGAAAGGGAAAAGTGTACAAGGTTACATCTAAGAATTTAGGAAGAGAGCATTGATTCTAAGAATCTCATTAGACTCACCTAAGACTCTATTGAAGTACATCGGTGGTCTACACAGCTACATGAGGCACACTATCCTCATGTTTAATCCCACTAGTATAGATGAGGTATCTGTTCAAGCTACGCATCTAGCAGCTAGAGGAAAGAATGGGAACCCAGAGGTTGGAGGATCATCCAAGCCCATTGCAAGCAAGAATAAGGGGAAAAGAAAATAGAAATGGAAAGAGAGGAAGGCCAACAATGCAAAAAAAAGCAAGTCTTCATGCACTCACTATAAGAAGGATGGGCATGATGATGAGGATTGTTTGATTCTGCATCCGGAGCTGAGACCTAAGAAGTTCGATGGCAAGAAGAAGAATATGTTGTATCTACTCAGAAATATTTGGGGTTGGACTCAGGAGATGAAACAACCATTGCAGTCATAAGTATAAAAGGTAAGAATTCTTAAAGCATCTATTAGTAATTCTGCACAATCTACTATTGATGAAGAAAATGAGAGAAAAAGGCATGAGCTTTTCCATATTCGAGTTATTTCCAAACATCAAAAGGTTGATACTTTGTTTGATAGTGGCTCACAAGTAAATTTAATTTCTAAAGCAATTGTAAAGAAGTTGGGATTACTGACTACACCTTACAAGAAACCATACCCATTAGGTTGGTTAAGTGATAAAGCACAACTACAAGTGACTAGAAAATGCAAACTCAAGTTTTCTTTGGGTCAGCATTTGTAGATGAGGTTGAGTTAGATATAATTCCTTTGGATATATCTGGAATTGCTTTAGGAATTCCTTACTTGTATGATAGAAAAACTATTTTCTATAGAGCTGAGAACAAGTATCTACTTGTTAAGGATGGAATCGAATATTTTGTAAGAGCTCATAAGCTCAAGAATAATTATACTCTCATAAAATTAGGGCAGATGAAACGAATTGTAAATTCATGTAAACAATTTTTACTGATGGTTGTGAAGGAAAAGAAACATGATAAATCCAATGTATTTGAGGGTTGTGATGCTAAACAATAAGCTGATTTAGAAAAAGTTGTTTCAAGGTATGATATCTTGTTTCAAGAACCTAAAGGTCTTCCACCCAAAAAGGAAATAGTGCATGATATTAATTTGCAGCAAGATGCTCCATTGCCTAACATTGGGATGTACAAGTTGTCCACTTTAGAGAATGTAGAAATCAAGAAGCAGGTGCAGGAGTTGCTCAAGAAGGGGTTCATCAAACCTATCACATCACCATGTGGGTCACCAATCGTTTTGGTGAGAAAGAAAGATGGCTCATGGAGAATGTGCATTGATTACTGAGCATTGAATAAAATAACAATAAAAAATCGTTATCCCCTTCCTCGCATAGATGATATATTAGATCAATTAAAGGAAGCTGCTTATTTTTCCAAGTTACAATTTCATAGTGGATATCATCAGGTCAGAGTTGCAGAACAAGATGCATGGAAGACTACTTTCAAAACAAAGCAGGGATTGTATGAGTGGCTGGTTATGCCTTTTGGCTTAACTAATGCTCTTGCTACTTTCATGAGAATAATGAATGATGTGCTCAGACCTTTTCTTGATGATTTTGTTATTGTATATCTAGATGACATTCTTATATTTAGCAAAACATGGGAAGAACATTTAAGCATGTTAAGCAGACACTAGATGTTTTGAAAAGAGAAAGACTTTATGCTAAACTATCAAAATGTGAATTTGGAAAAACATCTTTAAATTATTTGGGACATATAGTAGCGGATGGTGAATTGAAGATAGATCCCTCTAAGGTGGCAGTCATTGTAATCTGGCCTAAACCCAAATTTGTTATAGAAGTTAGAAGCTTCTTAGGAGCAACACAATATTGGAGAAATTTCATTTCTAACTTTTCCTTAATTGTAGCTCCCTTACATGCTTTAACAAGATTGAACAAGGTGTTTCAGTGGGGAGGCAAATAGTAGAAAGCCTTCGACACCTTGAAAGAAAAGATTCGTACAACACCAATACTAGCACTGCCAGATTTTCAAACACCATTTGAGATCCAAATAGATGCCAGTGACTATGCCATGGGAGAAGTGTTGATATAGCATGGTAAACCCATATGTTATCACTCTGAGACGTTTAACTCTGAAATAGTTAACTATCCCACATATGATAAAGAATTGTATGCATTAGTACAGAGTGTGAAAAAGTGGAAACATTACTTAATGAGCAAAGAAACAGTTATCCATACTGATCATCAACCACTTCAATATCTACACTCCAAAACTAATTTGCAGCAATCAAGACATTATAGGTGGATGGGGTTCCTACAACAGTTTCATTTAGTCATCAAATATAAAAAGGGCATACATAATAAAGTTGTAGATATGTTATCTAGACTCATTACAAATGCATCTACTATACTTAAGCATAACTCTGTTTTACATGAAAGTTACATTGAACAATATTCTCAAGATATAGACTATAAAGATGTATATGCAACTTTAAGTCAAGGCAAAGGAGTAGAAGAATTGGATTATCATATTAAGGACCAACTCTTGTATCATTGTGGGAAGCTATGCATTCCACAAACTAAAAGAGTAAAGATAATTCGAGAAGCACACACTTCTCTAATATCAGGTCACTTTGTGGTAAGCAAAACAGTTGCAGAGCTGCAAAGATTTTGTTCTTGGCCAAAAATGAATGAGACAGTTTCTAGATATGTAAGAGGGTGTACTATGTGTGCTAAAAGAAAGCCCAGCAATAGGAAACTAGGCTTGTACACTCCATTGCCATTCCTTCTCATCCATGGGAAAGTGTTTCCATGGACTTTGTTGGAGGACTACCTAAATCTAGGAAGGGTCATGATTATCTGTATGTTGTTATG
>APFE030517802.1:0-12161 GCA_000404065.3 Pinus taeda | reverse complement strand
GGGGGGGAGGGTGAATCCGTATTATCAAATCAAACACTTTTTCATTTCCATACTCAGATACATATACGCTACTTTATTTAAGGGAGCTTGCATGTACACACAACTGTGTTTAATGAAACTAGAGTATATCAAGTAAACTTATGATTCAGTTAATCGTTTATATGTTGTTCTTTAATCAGTGCATCAGAACTTCATTAACCATATGAATAGTAAACAAGTGCAGTAAAACAGAACAGATCATCACACATAAGAAGCACACATGAACACCATGATATAAGGTGGAAAACCAATGCGCGACAAAGCCCACCTGTTGTTGTTTTCTTTAATATAAGAAAAACCTATTTATAATATTGTACTGGCGCAGACTCATACCAGTTCGCATGCACCCACCTGCAGAAGGCTACAACCTTCTCTTGTTCTCTAGCTACTACTGGAAGGGAGCTCCAACCCCCTGGCTCTTGTATTAGCTGAGGTACTAGTACGTAGCTGTTGACCTACGGAAGGCTACAACCTTCTCTTTCTTCCAGGGACCACGTTTCACAAATTTTCATACGGGATCCATAAATACAAAACAATCACCACTGCAATACAATCATCAACTACACTTGCATCATCAATCTCTGAATCACCCAATATGAATCACTGAAACCCTGTCGTCAAAACACAGTAACCAGAACACAGAGCAAAACACAGAACTCTGAAATAACAACCAGACCCAACTACAACTTCAAATATCATACTTCATAATGTATACGCTACTACGATGAATAAAAATGGCGTACATACGCGCTTTTACCAAAGTGAACCTGCGTACACATCTACAAATATTAACTCAGAACTTTGCAGCTGTTCCAGACATTAGTCATACCCAGATCATAACATTCATACAATAAACACATGCGTCAATAATTCAGATCTAGTCTATCCATGATCAAACCACATAATGATAATGCATTCCAAGCCTTATGATCTTGATCCATCATCCATCATCAACTGCATAGGTGCATCCTTGATTCAGACCAAGCACAACATCACCAACCCATAACCAGCATACTATATCTCACCCTTCATCAGATATTCATCACTTGCACACACTTAGCCTAATGATCTTCTCTTTATATAGGTTTAGGATTCTCTCAATACCATGGTCCAAAACCATGTAGAACCAATACCTTGGACCTAATACCTGGGGTCAACACTTCGAACCAAATACCACGGACCAATACCAAAATACGATGGACCTAATACCAGGGACCAAATCTTAGTTTTCCAACATGTACGCGTTTTTCCTTCTGTGAACCTGTGTGTATACATATACGTGCCTTTTGTTCTACTCACCCATGTGTATATGCACTTTCATCAAGGTTAACCTGCATATACCTCTCCCTTGACCTGTTGCACTATGATCTGTCATCTCAGTGAGTTTCCATTAAGGACAACACCTGTATCATACCTCTAAGTGAGTTGCCATCAAGGAAAACACCTATATCATAATGCCAACAATCTCCCCCTTTGGACTTGATGGAAACCACCACACCAAGTCACTCTCCCCCTTTGACATCAAGGGAAAAGGGTGGACCAAGATATTCTCTTTCTTGATATACATTCTGCTGTCCATACTCCCCCTGAGTACCTACTGAGATCTCTAATTGAGCTCCCCCTTTGTACATGCCAAGATGTACCAATCCATCCATGCTCCCCCTGAGCACATGCAAGGTCTGCAAAAGCATAACATGACTTTATACATACATTTCCAATGACCTTCCTAAAGACTCATACATACATCAATCTCCCAAACAAGTGGGGATACACCATTTTGACTCATCCACCCAGCCAAGTGGGGATATACCAAAAGTTTATACATGACTTGAAACTAGGAAACATTACATCATCCATCCCATGCATAGTGGGGTAACAAATCAAAGACCAGTAGTCTAATCAAGACCATGATAGTCTTCAACAACTATCATACACCATATATAATCTGCATCATCAGCATCCAACCCTGTAACCTGCAATACCATTCTTTTGACCGACCAGCAAAATGTATCATTTAGTCACATAAGCATCATCACCAAAGACTTCTAAATATCATCCCAACAATGCATTATTTGAAGTATATTCTCCCCCTGAACGTGTGCCATGCCATCCTCAAACAATGACTAAACGATATCAAATTTCTGTACCTCTTCTTTTCTTCAGAACATCATATACGCGATTGTGAAGCATCTAACTCGCGTATATACGTGACTTGTCTTCATGAAACCTGCGTATGAGATTTAGAACACTGATGTTCTACACTTTCAACTTCCTCTGAGTCTATCATGTCTATGTACTCTACTATCCCACATCTTTTTGGCTGTACTTCCTTTTTCTTTCATATCTTCAACTGTGATGATGTTTTCTCCTTTTGGTATGGTGCCCAAAATCTTCTCCTGCATTCCTTTGTTATATGTCCAAGCTTGTTACATGCATAACATCTTACATGTTTCATATTCCACCTATAGCAGTCAATGGCTTTGTGACCAAACATATTGCAAGCAAAATGATATCCCTTGAAGTACCTGGAACGTGATGATCTTTCTGTGTGACGGACTTGAACCATTCTTCTTCTGCATCTGGCTGCAACATGTCCAAGATTATGACATACATAAAATTCAAAATTGTTCATCAGGGGAAATAATCGTCTATCACTTCCATAGTTTCAAGAAATTTACTTCCTTGGTTGTTGATGGGGTTGTCCTCTCATCTTCTTATTGAGCATTTCAGATTTCTCATTAGAGTTCCTTGCCTCACCTTGTGAGCTAGATTCACATTTAATAGATTCATAAAAACCAAGTCCAGTTTTGATAGGGGGTGACCTTTGACTACTAAGAATATCATCCAAAATCTTATTACTATCTTGAAATCGTAATAGTTTATCCTTTTCTTCTAATTTACCTTTCAAGATATTTACCTCAACCTGATGTTGTTCTTCCTTTTCGAGACATTGCTTCTTCAAAATTTCTTCAAACTTTTTTCCTTCTTCAACTTGTTGCCTTAGTTTGAGAATCTCTTTTTCTTGTTTTTCATTCAGCTCCTGTAGCATTTGACGAACTCTGAAGGCACATTCCAGCTGAGCTTTTAAGCTGATAATTTCTTCCTTGAGGGCACTCTCCCTTTTGCTAAGTAGATCTTTTCGATCTATGATTTTATCTGATGCTTCATTTGCTTGTTCATCTTCAATTTGAGGTGATTCAGAATCTGAATACTTTCTTCCACTTAACGACAGGCTGTCATTGTTCTTTTGAGCTGACTTCCTCTTCTGACGCACTTTCTTTCCAAATGTTCTATGGATCTCCTTCAAGAGATCAAGCTTCTACCGAAGGACCTACTCCGATTCCAATTGTTGGAAATAATACTGAAGGGGGGGGGGGGGGAATCAATATTATCAAATCAAAAACTTTTTCATTTCCATACTCAGATACATATACGCTACTTTAGTTAAGGGAACCGGCGTGTACACGCAACTGTGTTTAATGCAACTAGCGTATATCCAGTAAACTTATGATTGGGTTAATCCTTTATATGTTCTTCTTTAATCAGTGCATAAAAACTTCATTAACCATATGAACAGTAAACAGGTGCAGTAAAACAGAATAGATCATCACACATAAGAAGCACACATGAACACCATGATATAAGGTGGAAACCCAATGCGGGACAAAAACCACCTGCTGCTGTTTTCTTTAATATAAGAAAAACCTATTTACAATCTTTTACTGGCGCAGACTCATACCACTACGCAGGCACCCACCTGCAGAAGGCTACAACATTATCTTGTTCTCCAGCTACTACTAGAAGGGAACTCCAACCCCCTGGCTCTTGTACTAGCTGAGGTACTAGTACGTAGGTGCTGACCTACAGAAGGCTACAACCTTCTCTTTCTTCCAGGGACCACGTTTCACAAATTTTCATACTGGATCCATAAATACAAAACAATCACCACTGTAATACAATCATCAACTACACTTGCATCATCAATCTCTGAATCACCCAATACTGAATCACTGAAACCCTATCATCAAAACTTAGTAAGCAGAACACAGAGTAGAACACAGAACTCTGCAATAACAACCATACCCAAATGCAACTTCAAATATCATACTTCATAATGTATACGCTACTACAATGAATCAAATCGGTGTACATATGCGCTTTTACCAAAGTGAACCCGCGTACACATCTGCAAATATTAACGCAAAACTTTGCAGCTGTTCCAAACATGAGTCATACCTGGATCATAACATTCATACAATAAAACATGCGTCAATAATTCAGATCTAGTCTATCCATGATCAAACCGCATAATGATAACACATTCCAAGCCTTATGATCCCGATCCATCATCCATCATCAACCGCATAGGTGCATCCTTGATTCAGATCAAGCACAACATCACCAACCCATAACCATCATACTAGATCTCACCCTTCATCAGATATTCATCACTTGCACACACTTGGCCTAATGATCTTCTCTTTATATAGGTTTAGGCTTCTCTCAATACCATGGTCCAAAACCATGTGGAACCAATACCTTGGACCCAATACCTGGGGTCAACACTTTGGACAAAATACCATAGGCCAATACCAAAATGCCATGGACCTAATACCATGGACCAAAACTTAGTTTTCCAACATGTACGCGCTTTTCCTTCTGTGAACCTGCGTGTGTACGTATACATGCCTTTGTTCTGCTTACCCACGTGTATATGCACTTTCATCAAGGTTAACCTTCGTATACCTCTCTCTTGACCTGCTGCACTATGATCTATCATTTGAGTGAGTTGCCATTAAGGACAACACCTGTATCATACCTCTGAGTGAGTTGCCATCAAGGACAACACCTGTATGATAATGCCAACAGAGAAGTGGTACAAAGCAAAAGACTTGGATGAACACTATTATGAGCCTTACATCAAACCCAGGTACAAAAATGAAGCAAAAAGGCTTTTTCCTTTCAGGTTCCTTAAAGACAAGTATGCCCCCATGATGAAAATCGTCATGAAATATTTCACTTGTGAGGGTAAATTTTCCAGATTGTAAACATATCACATCAGACTTCTCATGCATTTTACCATGGTGAGGATGTTAAACCTCCCTTATTTCTTGTTCAGGAATATTAAGAAGATGGCCCACTTTGTGTAGAAAAAGCCATACCCTTAGCAGATGAGTAGTATTTATAATTATTCCTTGATCAATATAATTGTGCTTCATCATCTTAACCTCCTCAACATCTCCTAGGAGACATTTATTGATCATGACACCTTCACGGGCCGTCAAATTCCTCCACCGGTGTCCCACGAATCAGGAGGACCTTCTAGCAATGCTCAGGTGAAGACAGATGAGAAGGCCAAAGAGACTAGAGCTACTGAGGTGCCCGGGACCTATATGACATACCAGAGGGGCACAAGAAGATTGTTTGCAGATGATAGGCAAGTGTTTTCTCCACAGGATGTGGAAGAGACCTTACCTTCTTCATCAACTCATAGGCAAATGCTTACTCCATAGGATGTGGAAGGGACTTTGCCTTCTTCATCAACACAACAGGGAATAGGTGCAACAACTGCACAAAGGGAAATGATGTAGGTGGAAGATCTTGATGATGAGGAGGAAGAAAGAGACTTTTATTTGACAGAGCATGATGAGTCAGAGCAGCATTATATTCATCATGTCATGGAGACAATTGACTTGGAGGCTCATGATGAAGCAACAATAAAAGACATCATCATACAGGAAAAGGAGGCTCAAGTCCAAGCATTGATGGACAACTTGGCGAGAGCCAAGTATGTCATCACATATTTGGAACAAGAGAACAAGTAGTTGAGTGAAAAGCAAGTCCTCATGGAGCTGGAACTTCTCAAAATAAAAAGACAAGGTGACAAGGGTAAGTCAACAATGCAAGAGGAAGAGACACTGGTCACTTTGACTCCAATTGAGAAAGAAATTGAGGGTGATAGAGGGATTTGGCTTGGAAGAGTCAATTTGCACTTAGAGAAGACGTTGAAAAAGACAAAGAGGGACAACTAGATCTTCAAGCACATGGCCTACCACTACAGGACCCTGAACAAAATTTGCAACATGAGGATCAAACAAATGAAAGCAAGGCTAAGATGGGCTCTAAAAGGAAAAAAGGAGGAGGATAGGCTTGGGTTTCTTGTTGAAACTTCCTTGGTTCATCAGGAAACTTTATGATGGTGCTGCTCACCAATTTTGGTAAACTTTGGAGGAGTTTTTGTTTTTTGCAAATTTTGAAAATTCTAAACACAGAAAATCTGGCTCAACGCGCAACGCTACTGGCACTGCACTTTTCCTAGGGACACCCAATGGACAAATAACTTGAATTTGTGGATTCATAGCGATGAGTACATGCACCCTATTAATTTTCTAAGATTTTGGAGCAGAACAGGTCTACCAAAAGGTCAAAAAACACCCCAAAAATGACCTTTTTGCCACTTTTTGGACATACAGAAGTAGTCTTTCGAGAATCAACTTTTGAGGGGTAAAATGAGCTTCAAATGAAGAAATTATAGATTTTTTGCAAATTAGACTTGAATATATTTCCAATGAGCTATCATGAGCTCAATTTGGATGCCAGGAAAGCCTCCAAAAGGGACCTAAAAGTGGCGTTGCGCGTAGGACAAGTTTTGCACAGGATTGCCATTTCACTGTGTTTTGACTGTGATAATGGATTTTCTATCATGGTGGATGTTTTACTAATGTAAATGATGACTTGGCTTGTAAATATGATGGATAATTAGTAGTAGAAGGTAGATTCATTAGATTAAAAGTCATTTTGAGCACAAATGAATCAATTTCCTCACTTTTAGAGACAAGCTGTTAGGATGCCTAGATTCTAGTTTCTTGTTCAGTGTTGGTTAGATTAGCTCCTTATCTTAGGGATTCGACCCCTGAGGATGGGAGGAGGTTGAATCAATGCCTATATCTTCTTCTTCTTTCTCATTGTAAAAGGTTGGACTCAGCTAGATGCTTATGCCTTGATTGTACATCATTTTGTAACAGTTTAGCAAGAGATTAATAAAAATTGTAGCTATTTCTTTGGGATCCATCTGGTATAAAGTTTAGTTCAGTATTCTTCTCTTATGATCATATGAGAGAATGTTTTATGTAGTTCATTAATAATTTCATTTCTTCTAAGTGAGTGTTTTCAAGTTGATAGGCATAATTCATAACATCACTGCTCTGCTTTGGGGAAATGTTCACCATTATATGTTTTCTACAGTCTAGGAAGGATCCATGGTAATCACATGCTATTCCTAGCTTCTCACCATTCTTAAAACACCTCACCCATTAAGACCTAGAGTGCTAAACCTTATGCCTACCTTGCCCCATTGAACACCCTGCAATTTTGACCTAATTCCCTAGCCCTAACTATCCGGTTCCTCCTGATGCAGTGAAACCCCTTCAAAATCAAATCAAACCTTCTGCTACTATACCTAGCCTAATATCCTTTTCCTGATCCAGTCATCTTGGTTGAGATCCTTACGAAGAGCTCCCTCTCCCGGCCTAGTAGGGCTAGCTACTTGGATAAGCGTGGTTTGTGGTTACCCTAGCATTGCCTTCCTTCAGCCTGAGGTTCAATCTAGGTGATAACAGATACCACCGAAGAGGGAAGTGGAGCATGAGATCCATTTATTTCTTGACTCTCTATTATCAAATATTGGGTTGTATAGGTGGTCTATTATAGAAGCAATTGCAAAAAATATTGGAACAAGGTGTCATTCAACCAACTACCTCACCATGTGGGTCACCATTGTCATTATGACAGCCCTGGCTACTATTCCCATTTATTGTAAATTAAATTAATTAAGTTTGGGTTGATTGTAGGGACATGAATTCCAGATCTTAGGGGGGAAACTGCTTGGGATGTTGACTTGTTTGGTGGAAGCCATAGAAACTAACAGGTGTGAAAGTAAGAGATAGAGGGTTAAGTGGCACTATGGTGATTGGCTTGTAGGATTTGGGTCGGAAGACACTAAATAAATTAGGGATGATAAGGAAAAGAAGCAAAAAAATAATCAGGGGACAAAGATACATGTGGATCAACTCTTATTGGCCTAGAAGATTTGATCTAGATTGGAAAACAACCATAGGGGGAAGTGGAATTGAAAGGAAATAGAGAAGACTGATTTTTCTGGACAAGGAATAAAAACATAGCATCGAGAAGGAAGATTTGGGGGAAAAGAGAATAAAAGAGAAGGCAAGGGAATGAAAATGCACAGGGGGGAGCTCTTCAACGTCATAATGGAAAATAAATGTAACTTCCACAACTTTCAAGAAGGCCTCAATCGAGGATGAAAACAATGAAGAAGAGGAAGATGCCTTGCATGAATTTAACAAATTTAGGATAGAGAATCCCAAGGAAAATAGAAGTGGAAGTTGGAGGAAGCCACAAGAAAAATATGCAAAGTATTAAAAGAAAGGGTGAAGAAGACATGGAAGAAACTTTAACTAAATTTTCCATTCAAATTTATAAAGAATTGTTGAAGTTGGTATTGAATGAAACAAGCTCCCCAAGCTTGGCCTTCGGGTTTTTCCAATGGGCCAAACTACAAATAAGATACATACATAACACTTTAACCTATAATGGGCATGTTCTCAATTTCTCTAAGGACATTGAACCCTACAGAAGAGTTTGAGAGAGATGTTACTTGCTTGTCACAATTATTCTGTGAAAACATTTTCCTATACCACAACCTGGAATGATGATTTGGATATGCTGAATAAATTCATTGAAATGATTGATAAGTTGGAGATTTTTCCTAGACGATATGCTCATGAAATATTATTGCAACTCTTTGTGAAGAGAATCATGCCAATGCAACTTTATTCATATTGGAAAAAAAGTGTAAGTGTGAATAGTGGTCTGAGAGCATTCACTTAGAACATTTTTTTGTCTAAATGACCAGATGCATAAGGTACATGTTCTATTTGAGATGATGGGGATCACAAGTTTCCCTTATGATTCAATGACCTATATGAACATGGTTTTAGTAATCTTTGTTATAGAAAATGATTTGTAGAGGTAGTCAAAGTTTTTTAGAGCATTGATTTACAGTGCTACCATCCAATTGCATTTACATGTGATATAATGATTAATTCATCTTGCAATACAAGTAAGCTTGGAGGCACACTTCAGTTCTTCGATATAATGAAAGAAGAAGGGATTAAGCCTTTTTATGGTATTTATGCTCATCTTCATGAGGGAATTATTTTAGCCATTGGTTTTGAAGAAGCATATTCATTCTTAATTCATCAGAGGAATGGATCCCAATTTGGAATTAGCAAACTATGAGTATTTGATCACGGTCATCACAAATCAGGCCAAGAGGAAGAAGCATGTCATCTCTGACAGAGATGAAAGCTAAGGGTTGGAACTTCTGGATGATAAATTTTACACAAATATTTCACATGAGAAAAATAAGTCAAAACTAATATGACAATAATTTAATATAACCATTGATTTCCCATTTAATAAGGATATTCATCATTGCTATACCAACATATTCAATTCTGTTTATTGTAGGAATGTCTTATCATTTTAGGTAGGCACCAAAGGGCTGAAAGGGTTGGGCACATAGGATCCATCGAATTCATTGGTAGCTATTGGTGGAATTCGTAAATTGTTAAGGGCCCTTGTGTAGAGCTAAGTGTTGCTTTTAGTTGGTGGGTAGAAGTGAGTGAACCTTTGGAGCCTATGTTTCATCTAAGTAACATCAGTTTAATCTGTTAATAATTTTCCCTCCATGCTATAGAATATGGGTAAGGGGTTATTCAGCTTCAAGAAAAACTAAAATACTGCATGATCTAAGGTTGGGTAGAAAATCAAAGTCATAGACTCAGTTTCCAAATCATACTTTTAGAAAAGTATCTAATCCATTTAATATATTCCATGAAAATTCATGTTATAAAATATAGTTATTTTTTTTTATTCCTGAGTCCATGAGTGTGGTTTCCTCATGTTCATGTTAATTAGCTTGATGTTCTATTAATGATGTACTTAGAACATGGTTTCATTTATGTAGCCAAATTGATGCTAATTTGACTAATATTAGGTTATTGATGTCATTATTTTGGTTTCATTTGTAATGTTGAGTTGTCGACTACCTTAAAGGCCATAATATACAACACTCTCTAAAGCATGCTCTTGATAGTGTATAAATATAATCTTTTATCCCATATAATGCCATGGAATGTAAGGAATATGAATGTTTATCTGGCTGGTTTAATACTACATTGTTGTATATTTTGTGTGTAATGAGGTTCATGTCACAAAATTGGTCTTAAAACTAATACTCAACCTATAATTGTATCATTATCATAATTTGTTGAACCATAACTTCAAATTTTGAGATGGAAATTTCCGATAAGTTATATTCCAGGTAATCAATATGACCTTGCTCCATTAGAAACATACAACATAAACCTAAGAGAAGAGATCTTGAACCTTGTGCGGGATATTGATTTTGGATTAATTACAACAAAAGAAAAAAAAATTATAGTCTTGGCACTTAGGATAATTGTTTGGGCCTACATTACATAAATATGTATAGTGTAATTTATACATACCATGTTTACCCTGCCAAAGGTATGTTGTTCACAATCATAGATTAGTTGCAACTATGTGGGAGCCTCAAGGATGCATTATAGTCCTTGAGTGGCTGGCGGTTTTATGAATTTTTATTGAACGTATATCTGAAATCTAAACAAGGAAAGTGAATAATATACGAGGGAAAATAATACATCATGTATGTAGACTTGGAAGCTAATCTTTATTGGGAAGAATGCTAGGTATTATGGCAATCTCCTAAGCCCCTACATATTTACACATCTACTATGATAATATACAAAAATGCAAACATACTCTAAGTCTCTTGCACATGTAAAGTGGGTTGAGTAAGCCAATTGTGATATTGTTGAGGTCAATGGAAGGATTTAACCAGTACAAGAAGCAACATTAAGAACATTTATCTTAAATTACCACACCGGAAATTATGCAGGCACGTAGATAATTTATAGGATTAAATGACAAGTTGTCAATAATTTCCTCTACATCACCAAATTGCCTAGCATAACCAAGAAAGTCATTCATGCATGCACAGTGGCATGCTTTCAATTGAATATAATGATCATGAATCATGGACCCAAAATAATGGTGGCCTACATTAATGAGACCAACATGGATTCAAGTAAAGAGAACACCAATAAATGTAATATTCTTTGGCTTCATGGAATTCGATAGCCTTTTTTCAAAGAGCTTAAGGGCATTCCAATATTGACGATCTAGCCATGGACCCACTTACCATTATCAAGAGCTAGCAAGCTACCATAAGCAACTAAAACTTTTGAAAAGGACAATTGAGTCACTCTGGTTCTTAATTGTTGCATTTGGTGAAATGTATTCAAAACTTTCTCACAATTATATTATCTTCTTGTGCAGGAGATGCATTATGCACCCCCTCATCTTAATTTTCACTTGTACCTTGTCTACAATTCTATTGTTGGTTTTGTTGATCGAGTATATTAATATTTATTTAATTTCATCTTACCTGCTTGTGTAGTTATGGACAAGCTTACATTTCCAATATTTTGAAGTTGCAAGATGTAAAAGGGTCTAATGAGGATTTTCAAATATGCAACCCAAATGAGGTAGGGATAGTCATTTTATACTTTATATGCACCAACTGTGGCCATCCAAGAGGGTAATGTCTTAATGGGGAATGCTCATTCCATTAGGCAACTTCTTGAAGAAAGAATAAGTCCTAAGATAAAAAATTGCTGGTGCAGGGAAATCCCTTAAGAGAAAAAGGGGATGGGACCTTTCAAGCTTGGAAATGCATGCATAGGAGTTGTGGTTTTTCCATTGCCATGCTAATTTCTAATTATTGTTGATATTTATTAGATATTGTTTGAATTATTGTCAAGTTTAAACTCTTGTCATTCTACATGTAGGACCATTTGGGTTTGTGCATGTTAATGAAAATTCCACGCTCAAATTCTGGTTAAATTACAAATAATAAAAGATAGTTACATCCTTTCACAGGAGATAGCAGATCCAATGTTGATCTGTAGGAACTATGAACTTTAGTGATATTGTCT
>APFE030517798.1:0-11087 GCA_000404065.3 Pinus taeda | reverse complement strand
CATGTTCTACCTATCCTCTTTGTTCATAAGAAATTTCCCCATGGCTGAGCCAAGATCTGAGCTCAGATACTATTGTTATGTTCCTAATTAAGAAAAATAATGATATGCAAAGCAAACAATAAGTACAACACCAAAAATTTAAAACACTCAATGAACACCCATGTAAACTCCAGAAATGATAACTAGCTAATCCATTTTATTAAGCAATTGGAGCAATAGTAAAATAGTGTGGAAGGAATAGGCCTGGGCTTGCCTCAATGGTAAGCATGACAAAACCCAGGTGATAAAATAACAAGCCCAGATGATAGAATCAGTTGCTCCAATGATGCCCTGCGCTGCCCCAAAAAACTGCATTGTCTACTGGAAAGAAGTTGTTGAAAACCTCACCTTTGGTACTCAAAACATTCTGCAAAATTAACCCCAAGCTCCTCACAAATAACCCACCAAACCCCAGAAACGGTTTGGTCTAGTTTTCACCCCCGAAATTCGGCCCCCAAATACCACGTCCTCCTCCAGTTGCTGGGAAATACGGCCTGCCTGCAACTCCTAGACAAAGCCCTCCAAATCATTCCAAAAAGGTTGAGTTACACTCCCCCAAGGTTCTCCTTATTTCCCCAGCAAACTCTAGCTCCACAACTCATCCCACAAGCTCCCACGTGTCTCCAGTGAGAGTCTTCTGCGATGGCCCTAGATGCTGCAATTCGTGTTGCCTTCAAGCAGCAACCTTTTTCTCCCAAACTCCTCCAAGAGGTTGATACCCCACTGAAGCTTATATACCAAAATTCTCCCAGCAATTGCTACTGGGAAGACCCCTGAAATGACTCCAACATATTCCCTTCCTGCGTCCTCCTGGAACACGCACTAGCTGAGCGAATCGCTGAGTGGTAAGCTTGAATCCCCTCCAACTCTTCTCCAAATTGGTATGATTTCACCTCCCTAGGGTGGCACTCAATGTCCCCCGAAGAAAGGGTGAGTTCTCCGCTTGAACAACTCAATGCTACACAGCAAGTGACCCGGGTAAGCAACTTGAGCAACAAGAGTGAGTTCAATTGACAAAATACCCCAAATGAGGTTGAGCTTCTCCTATTTATAATTAGTGAGCTTTCTTTTCCCACGTGGGCCCCTCCATCTAGCTATTCGACCTCCCTTCCTTTGTTATTCAAACTTCTCCCATGGCAAGTGTGTTTTTCATTGTGCATGTGGCCACCACGCTCCACTAACCAAATATTTCGACCTCCCTTTTTCTCCTAATTCTTTCTTCAAAATTTTGTGGGTCCCATGGTCACCAAAAATGTCAAATTTGTTGAAAAATAAACTTGGGACAAATTAATTTAGGAAGGGGCATTACATACTCTCCCCTTTCTCCATTTTTGTTGGGAAACAGATCTAAGTTACCTTAGCACTTTGTTTCTTTGTCTTTGGTTCATCGTCAATCCCATCTGATCTGCCTTCTTCGCTACATTTAGATTCATTTCATTTTTACTATTCCAAACATTTGAAAGGTTTGTCTTGTTCACTAGATCCTTCAAATGTGGTTCCAAATATGGATATTGATGTAGATCACTGACAAGGCTAGTTTGAAAATTATTCCAATTCCTTGTGACGACTTTCTGCTGCGTGTCCCTACCATAATCTCTAAGCCTGTCTTCATACTTAATGTCATAGAATTCCTGAAAGATCAAGGTTGCCCGAATATCCTCTCCTAGCATTTGATACTCCCTCCAATAATCTAAAATGTCTTTGCTCTATTCTGGTAGCCCATGATTTCCTATTCTCCACCCATCTAGGAACTAGGGGAACCAAGGTCTTGGAGTCTTCTGACTAGTTGTCCCAGTGCAAGTCTATCTGGGGGTAGTTGGCTGAATAGTAACATGGAAATTACTTCCTTCTCCATTAGAGCCATCAACTCTAGTGCTACCCATATTATTCCTATTTGCCACAAATTTGGCAAGAAGTTGAGTCATCATCTTTTGTTGCCACCTATATAGCTCATTCAAGATGCAACCAAAGGGATTCTCTTGTTCTTCCTTGTCTTTCATGGTTGAGTTGTGGGTAACCCTCTTCCTTCTGATTGTAACATTTTATCTATCTTTTGGAAGCATACAGAACTCATAAGCTTACACGCTGCAAGATGCACAACTCTGATACCACTGTAATATCCCTTAGGGAAAAATGCCCTTAGGGTTAAAGAACATATGACAAATTTTGTTACAGTACCACAATAATCTTTCAATTCAACAGAGATGACAATGAAAACAAAACAATGAAAACAAGTAAATAATCTTCAATAGTACACATCAAATTACAACATTCAATCCTATGTTTGTTGCACCAGTGGGTTTACTATACAGCCTCAATAGTTTGGTAGCATTATCACACTAACTATCCTATCAACATCAACTGACCAAATTACAATCATGTTGATTACAGCTTACTTGCCTCAAAAACCTGTTGTCTTTATACTTGTGCCTCCTACTATTGCAAACTACTCTGTCCAGACTTCCTAAAATTATTTTGATGTTGTTGGTGGTGCCAGTATGGACTTTTGTTGCCTCCAAACTACTTTGCTACCACAGAGAATTGATAACAGACCTCGTTGCTTAGGAATTGGTCACCGTGTTGGTCTAATGTTGTTGTCTGATTCCCAAGGATATGGTGTTTCCTTATCACGAACTATGAGGTGGATTGTTGCCTACTAGATGTGATCTGCAACCTTGATTTGGACCTTAGGAACCCTATGCTTGCCACAGACTAGCCCTTAAAGGGTTGCGCTGCCTCAGAGGGGAGCCCTAGAGGGCCTTCGCTAACACAGATGGGGGTTTATTGGTCCACAGAAATGTTGTTGTCCTTGATTTAAGCCTCAACAAACTCGAAATAGATGAAAGTTGTCACAACATGTCTCCTCAAGCCAAACCAACCACAGAAAATCTCCTTGCTTGCCAAAACCAGATGAAAATTGCCTCAGAAAGTTTTCCAAACAAATTAGAGAAAGAGAGGGGATTGGCTAAGGTGGAATCTTTCACCACCAAAACCAATCAAAAGAAAAAGGGCTCTTAAAATCCTCAGAGCCTCGGTTCACAAAACAGAAATATCCAATCAACCTTGATGACAATAATGATTCTCATCTCTCTTATTTATAGACTCCCTTTGAGGTCTCTTTTTCTTATTTTAATTTGAGGGGTTACAAGTTTCCCTCCACTTAGCCCCAATTCTAGCTTCCTTCACAAGTTTTCCTCCAATTACCCCAATTTACCCAATGTTGCCCCGAAAGCATTGAATAATGGGTTCCCCCTTTATAATTGACTATAGCCTATAGGGTTGGATAGGCTACTTCGTCCTCCCTTGGGCAATTAATTAGAAGAGGACATTATAGTATGAACTTTGAATAATAGGAATTTCTGATCGGGTTTTCAATGTTGCATATTTGAGTTTGCATATAGGAATTCTACAATGGCTCCAAAAGTCAAAAACCCTACATTGATCCATGTTGATCTTGTTTATGAGAAAATTTATTGCAAATATTGCAAGAAATGCATAGAAAGTGGATGGATTCATAAGTTGAAAGAACACTCAGATGGTATAAGAGGCCAAGTTGCCCCATGCAAGAACCCATTAGAGCAGATTGGACAAATTAGATTGGAATAGCAAAATCAAGTTGTGAAATTTGAAGAAGACAAAGTCTAGGCAAAAGGAGATGGTTGTAGCATGTTTTCCGAACGAGTCTAGAGGCCATTTAAAGCCGTGTTGATTAAGAATTATGTATTTTGTTATTGATATGTATTGCAGTTAGTGCCATTTTGAAAAGAAATTGATATATTCACCCTTAAATGGTATACACATGAGCAAACTATACATACTTCGTCTCCAATGGTCTGGAATCATGGTCTAGAATCTTAAAAATATATTTCATTATTAAAATCTATGTATTTTGTGTCTATTTTAGTAAGACTCATTGAAATTAGATTAGTCCAAGTCAAATCGAGTCCAAATTCAAGTTGACCCTCGACCTATTCTGAGTCCAACTCCAAGTTTAAAAATGATCACTAGCGCTGGTGGTACAACACAAGTACAACAGTGCATCTGTAAACAAGTGGAATGTGCAGAAATGGCAGTGGTGATGGTTGTACATGACTGGCAGCGGCGAAATCACATGGAATTAACAGAATTGGCAGCTGTTAATAATGATAGCTTGGATAAGTGCTTCTGCATAGGCTAGGTATCAAGCATGCAGAATATGTCCAAATGCCTCTTTAGGTACTTGTTCATGTTGAATTAGTGGCTTTTATGATCTCTTTCCTAAGTCTAACCTAGGAAAAGCACATTGATTAATTTATTAATTAATGTTAACTATTGGGCTACAGTTTTCTAATCAAAAGAAAATAATTTACATTTCTCATCTCTACTATTGATATCAAGGGAGGCTTAGGATCTAATCCTAGCCATCCATCAGTCAGGAGAGCTAGGGTTAGGGATCTAGCTCAATCAAAAATTATAAAAGAAGCCTAAGGGAGAGGTGAAAGACACATCTAGCTCTTGGGAGAGAGAATTTTCTCAAGGGAGTGATAGACTAAAGACTGAAGAGAAGAGAAAGGTGTACAGCTAGGCTTTTGAGTAAGCACAGGTTTTGCAGGTTGAGCACACAAGAGGAGGGCCCAGAATCATCTGTGGTTGGGGCCGAGAGTGTCTGTACATAGGAGGAGGCTGAGAGTATTGAGGTCAAGTTCCAGCAAGCAGGCTGTGAGTGTGGGGAGGCTAAGTGGGTTGAAGTCGCATTTCTGGAAGTTCCAAGCAGCTACAAGAGTGCCAAACTTGCAGAAAACAGCCAGCACACGTGCGCATTGAATTACGGGGGGTGAGCGATTTTGTCAGCTTCCATTGTAGTATTTTCTGTGTATTCTCTGAAGATCATTTTCCTTGTTAAAGGAGGACTTAATCTTCCTGAGCAATAAAATACCAGTGTACTTTTATTCAGCAGTTTTTTAGAAAAATAATTCACTTGGGTGAATATATTTTCTGGGTGTAAAATAAATTGCTAGGTATTTAAATCAGATCTGGTATTGCAAAATATAACAGCATGTAGGCCTACTGGTAAAACATATTGCAGAAGGTGTATTAAATACAGCAGTGGCCAATTCTACGGTGACAGGTGCAGAAATTGGTGGCTGCAGATATGGCAGCAATTTTCCATGAAGATAGTACAGAATTCTAGATTGACAACATAAAAACATCTCTATGGATAGCCGTTGAGGGTTATATGGAATTGACCCAAAGTTGGCTTTAATACCAAATGGATAAACAGACTTATTTATCACTGAGTTGCAAGAAGTTTTCAACAAGTATATAAAAAATTAAAATATAGTGACTAAATAAAATGATTGATAGAATGATGAATCATGATTACAATGAGCCTAATGACAGTATAATGATACACATTGACTGGTCACAAGGTGAACGGGTATCTTTCCCTTGACCTTTCATTAAACTAATTATTATATTATTAAACACCCAACCCTGTTCAAATCCTGCTTTGTGACATGTTTGCCTTTGGGGTAAAGTACCAGTAGTCTCATTCTCGTTTGAGTTCTTGTGGGTGCAATGAGATGTTACTTGTATAAAAATAAGCCTCGATGCTGACAGGGTTAAAAGCAGGGTGAGCTAAATTCCATATATTTAGGACTGCTACAGGGAAAACACCTTAATCATAAGTTTTATACTATTCACCAGGGAGAAGTATGCCTGTAAGCTCCCCACCAACAACATATTTAGGGAATGTTGAAAATCACATATGGTGAAATGATGTAAACACTAAGCATCATTCAAACTTGACTGTATTACTTCATGTAAACAATAGACTTTGGGGTCAAACTAAAATAAGACATTAAATCTAAGCTAATGGTAAAGGAATCCAACCTCCGGTGACTCCAAATTTGAGATAAGGTTTGTGAGAAGCTCCTTTGACAAATCATCGTTCAGCATATCTGACAGTTTTGGAGTTAATAAAGCTTTCAATGAATTAGCTGCTGTGGGGTTGTATGGTGTAGAAATTTCATCTCCACAATATCCAGCAAGTCTTGCCAGTGCTCGAGCTGAAAGCACAGCATGTGTATTTTTTGCAATCTGCACATTACTTCCAACACCATGGGCTTCTGCAGCTGCATTTTCTTCAGCAGTAGAGTCATACTGTAAAAGCAACGGTAGAAGATACCTAATTCATCAAACAAGAGGCAAGATTAAAATAGGTAACACGTTGAAAGGACTATAACAGCAATGATGATAATAAAACCTAATCGCTATAACTGCTTGGAATTTGTATCTTAGCATGTCCTAGCTAAAACTAAGAAATAGTTCAAACAGGATAGACTTGAATTAATATAATTAAGTTGACCGCAACAAGGTTTCAATGGGCGTTAGTTTTCAACTTGAAAAACATTATTGCAATGATTACATTGCTTCAACACTGTGTTTTTGTCCCTTCAGTCCCATTCAAATATAAATCAAGAACCCAGCAAATGTCAAAACTGAGACAGAAGGACAACTGCATGAACAACTATGTTTGTTTTTTCTTGTGTATACAACCATGGCAACAACAATTACTGTCTAACACCTGCCCATTCTGCAAAAAAGCATTGCTAAGACTTACCATGTTACTTAGCATGTCCTAGCTAAAACTAAGAAATAGTTCATACAGGATAGACTTGAATTAATATAATTAAGTTTTCCGCAGCAAGGTTTCAATGGGTGTTAGTTTTCAACTTGAAAAACATTATTGCAATGATTACATCGCTTCAACGCTGTGTTTTTGTCCCTTCAGCCCCAATCAAATATAAATCAAGAACCCAACAAATGTCAAAACTGAGACAGAAGGACAACTGCATGAACGACTATGTTTGTTTTTTCTTGTGTATACAACCATGGCAACAACAATTACTGTCTAACACATGCCCATTCTGCCAAAAAGCATTGCTAAGACTCACCATGTTACAAGTTGAAATTGTTAGATTATGAATCATGATGGTCATCGTTAACACTGTCAATCTAATAAAGTTAAGTCAAAGGTCCATGCAAAAGTTAATAAGAATAACATAGGCTAGCTATCTTATCTAAGATGGCCCATGGGATTGTGGTCTAGCGGCAAGCAGTGTGGTTATCAGATCTGTATTTACTATTAACACTGAGACTCAGGTTCAAACCCCCCCCCCAGTGGATGTGGATAGATGCAGATGCAAGTCCCGAGTGATTTTGACAGCATAGATACACCCCTCATAGTACAGCAGCTTAGCCAAAGCAACTCTGCAAGACACATTTCTCCAATCAAATAAGTTATTAAGGTGTTAAGAATACTCTACATAAGTTTGGGAGACATGTTCATTATGTTTGAATGTTGTGTATATTGCCATCTTCTATAATGAAATAGCATCTTGCACAGTGCATCATTCTATCTCCACTTTCATTAAATAAAGTATAGGTTCATACACCCTGTAAAATCAAACAAGGAGTACGGAAATCATGACCATTAGAGACCAAAAATGCCAAAGGATTGACGAAGAGGAAACATTTACAAAGCTAAGAAAAGGAAAGAGCAGGCACATATTGCGTTAAATATCAATCAAAGAATTAAATAAAGGACATATAATTTTAAACATTTTATAAGTTATAAATTAGGAAAGAAGGTAAAATAAAAGCTTAGAAGAGAAAACTACTTCAGCCCTTGAGAGAAGAGAGTGCACGTATAACAAGCACAAGCAGTGAGAAGGAGCCGTAGAAGTCACAGAAAAGGAGTCCACAAGAATGGCCAAATAAACAACTTCTAGACCAGGATCAACCTCAATTACAAGCACACAGCAGCAGAACTCAGAAGAAAACCCCAAGTATGCAGACAACAAACATACCCTTATTCACAAATAGACATGACATGATATTTTCCAAGAAAGTTAGGAGAATTAAATAATGCAATTTAATTCTAGATGTATCATAAAGTCGTAACTTTGAAAAAAGGGGAAAAAGAAAGCTTAAAAGAGAACAAAATTTTCAGCAGTCGAGAGCAGTGTTGAAAAATTAGCATTGGCAAAAAATCAGCAAGGGTCCAGAAAACATCTTTTTGGCAACATCGGCGAAAAAATTGGCAAAATTCAGCAAACCGCGGCACATATTAAAAATACAAAATATATTCATTTTTTCAAAATTGGAAAAAAATCGGAAAAAATCAGCAAAAATTGGGAAAAATCGCAATTTTTTCCCAGCGATTTTTCAGCGGCTGGAAAAAATCACGATGTTGCCGTTTTTTCGCAATTTTCAGCCAATGTTTGTGTTGAGAAATCAATATGCTAGTAGACTAGGGTTGATTTCTCTTTACTTGATAATTACTTGTCAATGTTGTTGCCTTTTATTACTCTAATTATGTTCTCTTCATCAAGAAATTACCAAAATATTCAAAACATGAAGATCACAAAAGACAAAAAACACAAGATGTAGGCTCCAAGCCAAGGAAAAACACCACAAGGGGGGAAACCCAGCCAATCATCTTCTTATAAAATCAGATCAAAGTGAGATATCCAAGACTCTAGACCAAGACCTCCACAAAGTTCCAAGTCAGCCCCCTTTCAAAACATCTCCAGACTCCAAGTCAAAGTCAACAATAGTCAATGCTGGCCAACGCTCTTCAAATCTGGTCAAACACAGAAATTCAGACCTGTAACTCAGAACTGCAATTCAGACCTACAATTTCAGACCTATAACTTGCAGAGTTGCCCCAGCACCTTCGCACGTATGAGAAGAAACGAGAAAAAATTTGGCTTCTCTCTCCTTTGACTTTGTTTCTTTTCTTCTTCTTCTTTGCACAGAAATCGATGAGTGAGTTGAGTGATCAAATGAGTTTGACATGTCTCCTATTTATATCTGTGCCTCTTCTAGGCCAACTTGTCCATGTAGGGCCGACTTGGTCTTGTGGGTGACAAATGACTTTTTTGACTCAAAATAATTTTTTTCTTTTTCTTACAAATAGTCCAAATGGGACTTTGACGCATGACAAATTTAATTTTTGACTCAATAAACCCTAGAAGCATGAAGAACATGCTTTAACTAGAATAATAATAATAATAATAATTTATTTTTCTTCTTTTTTTTGTTTTTACATGAAATACATATTGATACAAGTACAATGATATTTATGAAGACCAGACCTAGTTACATTTTTAGTAGTTTGCAACACTGGTCAAGAGCAGGTAACATACATAGCGAGTCAAGCACCAACAGACAGAAAAAGCCACAGACAATGCAAAGAAGGAATTTGCAAGAATGCACAAACACATGATTTCTAAAGAGGATACAAACTTGATCATCAGTAAGTAGTGGGATAACTCAAAAGAACATCCTTCAGAACACAGACAACAGATAGACCTTGTGGAAAAAGGTTTGGAATAACCTGTGTAATGGATTTATAATCCATGATGTTTCAGGTGGACACTCCACCCATCATAAAGGACCAAAAAGCAAAATGATCTCAGATGAGTGTTGAGGGGCCTTGAATAGAAAAGAATTCAACGTAGCCATTAAGGATTTAATAATAAATTAATTAAAAGATAAGGTCAAAATATTGAGAAAAATTCAAAGTAGCCATTAAGGTTCAAATATTAAATTAATCAAGGTAGTTAATGAAGGATTAAAATGATAATAAATTAATCCAAATAGCTCTTGGAGGATAAAATAATCAAGTAATAGGTTGAAGGATTGAAAAAGAATTAAGGAAAAAATCGTGAAATAAATGAAAAAAGAATTAAGGAAAAAATCATGAAATAAATGAAAAATAAAAAAGGTCGAGGAGGGGAGGGGAACAAGGAGAAAATGAGATAGGTGGTAACAAGGTTAGGGGGGGCCTAGACAATTTAGGACAGTTGATAATATATAAATAAAAAGGTGGGGGATCAATATATAACAGAACAAAACTATTAATCAATGAATGAATTGAATTGATTTACAATGAGCAATGAAGCTCAATAAATAATACAAATATATTTACAGAAACAGCAAGTTTCTACTAAGAAACAAAAACAGCGAGTTTCTAATAAGAAACTGCTAATAAGATCACAGACGATCTTATCCGAATAAAATACATAAATGAGCATTAAACACTAAAATAGCATTATTCCAATACCCTCCCTTAATGCTCAATCTATTTACAACACCTATAGACCCTCTGAATTTCACAAATTTATCAGGACCAAGGGGCTTGGTGAAGATGTCTGCTGGCTGCTCCGTTGTGGGAACATACAGCAACTAAATGGATCCGTCTTCAACAAGTTGTCGAATGGAGTGACAATGGGTTTCCACATGCTTTATTCGTTCATGGAAAACTGGATTCTTGGCGAGTTTGAGCACTCCCTGATTATCACAGAACAAGGGAGTAGGACCTGCCTGGGAAACATGCATATCCGCAAGCATACGTTGAAGCCAAACTACCTCACAAGATGCCTTAACTGCTCCCCGATACTCTACTTTTGTCGAGGAGAGAGCCACTGCTCGCTGCTTCTTACTAGTCCATGTGACAGCACCGGATCCCAGACTAAACACATACCCAACTGTAGATTTACGGTCATCAACCAAACCTGCCCAATCAGAATCTGTGTAACCACTAAGTGTAGGATCTGAACTCCGAGTGTAAAGAAGTCCATAATCAGGAGCGCCACTCACATAACGCAGCACACGCTTCGCTGTTATCCAATGATCAGCCTTAGGAGCTGTCATAAAGCGTGAAATGTAGCTCACTACAAAACTGATATCAGGTCCAGTGGCAGTGAGGTAGATGAGGCTGCCCACTAATTGCCTGAATAAAGATTCATCCACAAAACCTGCAGGTGCCAGTAAACGTTCCAAACAATGTTGCTTGGGAGCGAGAGCGGGAGCGACCATTTTCAGAAGCTCCCAGTTTGGGAACAAATGCGGGAGCGATTTTTTAAAAATATATATATTTTTTATATTTCTTAATTTTTGATACATATATGTCAACAAAAACATGTAGAATGATGAATTAGACATAAAAAACATAAAAAAACATAGATTGATCATTGAACCATATCACATCAATCATCTAG
>APFE030517787.1:0-11117 GCA_000404065.3 Pinus taeda | reverse complement strand
TATAGAAATAAATTGAAATAAAGGAACAAAAACTATGAGGCCGTTACATTAGTAGGGTTTTGTGAGTTAGTCCGCAGTGTTTTTGTAATCAGAATTAAAAGAAAAACATGATTAACCAACTGTTCTGGACAGACATATTTATAATGGCTTGAAAACCAATACCGGGGGACGGAAGAAGAAGAGAGTGTAAGTTGAAAGATATGACTTTGTATTGTAGTTATACAGTTGATTGACAGAAGATGCTTTGTAACTACAGAATTAAACATAAATCTTGATTCTTATAGACACATCATGTACTGATTATATTAGTTTTGGCTGCAACGTATCATCAGCTTTTTTAAATCTTTTGATTTTCTCCTCTCAATGTGTGGAAACTCCATTACCATTGAGATGCCAGAATACTCTTGTAAGAAACAAAGTACATATTTCTTAGCAGGATATTTCCATGGATCAAAGTGACAAAATAGTAAGATTCTTCTGACTTTAATAGCTCATTAAAAGTTTTGCAAACATGGGGATATTTTTTAAGACACAGTAAAATGCCTTCCTATAATTGCACATCTTTGGTAAAAGGATTTAATACAGAAGTACCATTGAGAAAACATAGAATATTAGTCCAAAGTTTACCTTGTATTGCATTTAAACATTAATGAAGTAACTTCACTAGAGGTTGATCTTCTCAATGCGGACCAGCACTTTGTATAACTAACGGATAGAGCGACAATGAACTGTCTCTCTTTGGAAGAATTAATACACCAGCACCATTCAAAAAATGCAGAATGTGAATGCAGAATTTTTGTCCAAACCTTATCTTGTATTTCATTTAAACACTAAAAAGTATAACTCCACTAAAGGTTGATCTTGTCAACGGGGGCCTCCACTTATGTAGTGAGTTATAAGCTAGAACAAGAATAATATGTATATCCTTTGGATTTTAATACACAAGCATCATTGTAAAAACAAGAAATTTGGTCCAAAGCTTATCTTGTATTCCTTTTAAACAATAGGGAGGTTGATGTTGTCAATGGGGACCTGCACTTTGTAAGGAATTAACAGGTAAAACAACTTTGTCTCTCTCTTAGCATGTATCTCTTTGTGTGCCTTAAATTTTAGCCCAAAGCTTATCTTGTATGCTATTTAAACCTTAAAAAATAACCCTTCTAAAGGTTGATCTTGTAAATGGGGATCAACACCTTGCCGGGAATTAACAAAGAGAACAACAATAACTTGTCTATCTTTTGGGTTTTAATACACCAGCATCATTGAAAAAACAAGAATTTCAGTCCAAAGCATGTATTTTATTCCATTTAAGCACTAAAGAACTAACCTTACTAGTGGTTGATCTTGTCAATGGGACCTGCACTTTGTAGTCCAAAGCTTGTATTTTATTCCATTTAAGCACTAAACAAGTAACCTTACTAGTGGTTGATTTGGTCAATGGGACCTGCACTTTGTAGTCAATTAACGGATAAAACAACTTACTCCCTCTCCTTTTACATGTTACTTGAGTGTGCCTTAAACTGCTTCCGACGCTTTTTACAGGAAACCAAGAAGCATAGATATCTATGTGCAGGGAATTAATAGATAAAATAACGTGTTCTGTCTCTCCTTTTGCATGTTGTTGTAGCATGCATTAATTGGTTAGATAACTTTTTAGAGAAAACCAAGAAGCATAAGTATTGAAGATGCTTTGTAACTACAGAATTAAAGGGAAATCTTGATTCTTATAGACACATCATGTACTGATTATATTAGTTATGGCTGCAACGTATCATCAGTTTTTTTAAATCTTTTGATTTTCTCCTCTCAATGTGTGGAAATGCCATTACCATTGAGATGCCAGAATACTCTTGTAGAAGACAAAGTACATATTTCTTACCAGGATATTTCCATGGATCAAAATGACAAAATAGTAAGATTCTTCTGACTTTAATAGCTCATAAAAAGTTTTGCAAACATGGGGAAACTTTTTAAGACACAATACAATGCCTTCCTATAATTGCACATCTTTGGTAAAAGGATTTAATACACAAGCACCATTGAGAAAACACAGAATATTAGTCCAAAATTTACCTTGTATTGCATTTAAACATTAAAGAAGTAACTTCACTAGAGGTTGATCTTCTCAACGCAGACCAGCACTTTGTAGGTAACTAACAGATAGTCTCTTTGGACGAATTAATACACCAGCACCATTAAAAAAATGCAGAATGTGAATGCAAAATTTTTGTCCAAACCTTGTCTTGTATTTCATTTAAACCTTAAAAAGTATAACTCCACTAAAGGTTGATCTTGTCAAGGGGGCCTGCACTTATGTAGTGAGTTATAAGCTTGAACAACAATAATATGTATATCCTTTGGATTTTAATACACAAGCATCATTGTAAGAACAAAAAATTTGGTCCAAAGCTTATCTTGTATTCCTTTTAAACAATAGGGAGGTTGATGTTGTCAATGGGGACCTACACTTTGTAAGGAATTAACAGGTAAAACAACTTTGTCTCTCTCTTAGCATGTATCTCTTTGTGTGCCTTAAATTTTAGCCCAAAGCTTATCTTGTGTGTCATTTAAACATTAAAAAATAACCCTTCTAAAGGTTGATCTTGTAAATGGGGATCAACACCTTGCAGGTAATTAACAGAGAGAACAACAAAAACTTGTTTATCTTTTGGGTTTTAATACACCAGCATCATTGAAAAAAAAAGAATTTCAGTCCAAAGCATGTATTTTATTCCATTTAAGCACTAAAGAAGTGACCTTACTAGTGGTTGATCTTGTCAATGGGACCTGCACTTTGTAGTCCAAAGCCTGTATTTTATTCCATTTAAGCACTAAAGAAGTAACCTTACTAGTGGTTCATCTGGTCCATGGGACCTGCACTTTGTAGTCAATTAACTGATAAAACAACTTACTCCCTCTCCTTTTACATGTTACTTGAGTGTGCCTTAAACTGCTTCAGACGTTTTACAGGAAACCAAGAAGTATAGATATCTATGTGCAAGGAATTAATAGATAAAATAACTTGTTCCGTCTCTCCTTTTGCATGTTGTTGTAGCGTGCATTAATTGGTTAGAAAACTTTTTACAGAACACCAAGAAGCATAAATATCGAAAATCTGAATTATGAAGGCTCAAACAATAGTGGAAAATAAGGCTAGAAAACATTATTGCAAGCACCCAAAAGCATATATATATCTAGAAATTAGATCATGTACAACACCTTTTTACAGAAAATATAAATATCGAGTATCTGAATTAAGGCTCAAACAATAGTGGAAAGAAAGGCACACTATTGCAAGCACCAAAAAGCGACCTCACTGTTATGAGAACATATGAAGCAATTTGATATTAGTTCACTTTCTAATTCATACCCTTGTTCAAAGGACTGAAAACTGCCCCGGCGTGTCTACTTTGTGGTTGATCTATGAAGAACTTCCTCTGGCTTTTAAGGAAAGGCTTCAGGTGGTGTATTTCCTACAACTAGGGCTTCAGTCAAGACTGTTTGCAACCCTTGGCCGTTTCTTCTTGAGTACAGGGTGAGTATTAAGCTGAGTTTGCATTTTGATTCAAATAATTCATTACGACTAATTGTTACAGATGTGCATATGTAGTTTTTGATGTGTCATGCAGTTTATACTGGAAACAGAAGTATGTAAATCGTCTAGAATTTATCTGGGATTACATTAGGAAGGGACATATTGAGATTCCTGATTTTGTGTATGACCATGATGATCAACTGGAAGACAGGCCTTTGATGGATTATGGTGTTGAAACAAATCCCTTTCATGTTTATGACATGCCTGCCATTGGATCGTCTGATTCTCGATACTCCTTGAGATGGGCCTCCTAGGCATTGTATTAGTCCAAAGTTTACCTTGTATTCCTTTTAAACAATAGGGAGGTTGATGTTGTCAATGGAGACCTGCACTTTGTAAGGAATTAACAGGTAAAATAACTTTGTCACTCTCTTAGCATGTATCTCTTTGTGTGCCTTAAATTTTAGCCCAAAGCTTATCTTGTATGCCATTTAAACATTAAAAAATAACCCTTCTAAAGGTTGATCTTGTAAATGGGGATTAGCACCTTGTAGGGAATTAACAGAGAGAACAACAATAACTTGTCTATCTTTTGGGGTTTAATACACCAGCATCATTGGAAAAATAATCATTTCAGTCTAAAGCATGTATTTTATTCCATTTAAGCACTAAAGAAGTGACCTTACTAGTGGTTGATCTTGTCAATGGGACCTGCACTTTGTAGTCCAAAGCCTATATTTTATTCCATTTAAGCACTAAAGAAGTAACCTTACTAGTGGTTCATCTGGTCAATGGGACCTGCACTTTGTAGTCAATTAACTGATAAAACAACTTACTCCCTCTCCTTTTACATGTTACTTGAGTGTGCCTTAAACTGCTTCGGACGTTTTACAGGAAACCAAGAAGCATAGATATCTATGTGCAGGGAATTAATAGATAAAATAACTTGTTCCGTCTCTCCTTTTGCATGTTGCTGTAGCATGCATTAATTGGTTAGAAAACTTTTTACAGAAAACCAAGAAGCATAAATATCGAAAATCTGAATTATGAAGGCTCAAACAATAGTGGAAAATAAGGCTAGAAAAAATTATTGCAAGCACCCAAAAGTATATATATCTAGAAATTAGATTATGTACAACACCTTTTTACAGAAAATATAAAGAAAGGCACACTATTGCAAGCACCAAAAAGCAACCTCACTGTTATGAGAACATATTCACTTTGTAATTCATACCTCTGTTCAAAGGAGTGAAAACTGCCCCAGCGTGTCTACTTTGTGGTTGATCTATGAAGAACTTCCTCTGGCTTTTAACGAAAGGCTTCAAGTGGTGTATTTCCTACATCTAGGGCTTCAGTCAAGACTATTTTTTGCAACCCTTGGCCGTTCCTTCTTGAGTACAGGGTGATTATTAAGCTGAGTTTGCATTTTGATTCAAATAATTCATTACAACTAATTGTTGCAAATGTGCTTATGCAGTTTTTGATGTCTCATGCAGTTTATACTAGAAACTGAAGTATGTAAATCGTCTAGAATTTATCTGGGCTTACATTAGGAAGGGACATATTGAGATTTCTGATTTTTTGTATGACCACGATGATCAACTGGAAGACAGAACTTTGATGGACTATGGTGTTGAAACAAAACCCTTTCAAGTTTATGACATGTCTGCCATTGGATCGTCTCATTCTTGATACTCCTTGAGATGGGCCTCCTAGGCACGGTGCAAAATTTAACCATAAATTATGGCCATTTGGTGTACAACATTGTATTTTCTTGCTTTTCCTTTTGTATGCAAATGTGAGTGATCCCTTTCCAAGTGACTTCCCTTGACAGGAGACTGTGTTCTTGAGAGAAGGCACTTTCTTGTTTTTCTATTGCAGTTTAGTTAGCAAAAATCCTTGTGCTATAAAATTATGCCATTCCACATTGGCTGTACATATATGTAAATAGTCAAACCTGAAAACATGGCAGCATGCAATTACTATGCTTTACTAGTTCATCTTGCCGAAGGTGTTGATGGAAAAACGGGTGTGTAATGCAGAAGCATGGTGCAAATTATTGTCATTGGAAAGAAAATCTACTTTTTGTGTTAAAACTTGGCTTTCAAAAGCATGCCTGGCACACATTGTCTGCGGGGTTTTTGCCTCAAAGCTAGCCAATTTCCACTACTTGACAGAAGAACTACTCTTATAGTCAAATTTATACTTTGATTGTTGAATTAACTTTTGATGTACCTTCTATGTATAGAATAATATATCCTGTCATGAAGAAAAACTTCATAAGTCTTCCTGTTTGCTAAAATTTAAAAAATATGCAGTGTTTATAATATGTCTGGTCTTCTTCTGCATCTTGGATATCACTGCAGAAGCTCTTACATGGTTTGTTTGTGTTTGTGTGATCAGAATTAAAAGAAAAACATGATTAACCAACTGTTCTTGACAGACATATATATAATGGCTTGAAAACGAATTACTTGTTTTGCAGCGCTTTCCCTTCTCTGAAAAAATCTGTTAATGATAAGTTTACTTGGACAATGTTCAGTTATCTGAATAAAAATCCTTTTTGAATGACAGGTAGGTTACTTGGACTATGTGGAACTATGTGGATTTTTGTCCCATAAAATCATGAAGTTTGTTCTTATGTTCATGGATCTTTTCTCAACGATCATCAACTTTACAACATCGGATCAGTAAATTTTGCCCAATTCAGATTCTAGAGCATGAATAATTGGGCTTGAGAGGCAAAAACACCTTTGAGCTCACCAAATTTATATCAGATCTGTAAAGATCTTAGAATGAGATCCAGACATATTAATGTGAAAATTTCTGTGCATACTAGGTATAAAAGATTTGAGTTTTGGGTTATCAAAGCTATAGATTGAGAACTACATGGATTGCTTGATAGGATGGCTGGTTTGATTTGTATATCAGGATTGCTAGCTTCTTTGTGGTGGTAGTGTGAGATCAATTGGGAATTGCTACTCGTTTCATACTTCAAGAGGGAAATGAATTTCCCAATGATGGTGGTGATGAAGGAACACAGAGAGAATAGCATAGCTGATTGAATAAAAAAATAAATTGTGTAAATATAAATAACACACCCTACAAAGTGATGTCTTCTTTTTCTGTAAGATTATCATTTTATCAGTGTTTATAGAACATAAACAGTTAGAAAAGCTACAAATGTGAAATGTTAATTGGTCTTTGTTAGTCGATTCCAGTTTGTGCCCATATGGAATACTGTCCAACATGTTTCTTTGCAAAATAGACACATTGCTAAATAGTTATTTTCCAATAGCGAGTTACTGCTGCAACTCCACGTTGTAAATGCTAGAGCCTGTGGAAGGAGACCTCCTTATCAGTATATGTTGTGTTACAGAATTCTTGGATTATATAGTTTATTAGATATTCATTGGGGCATACGGCACGTTGGCCGGGGTGAGATACAGCGCATTAGATTCCACCCACAAAGGTAGCCTAGTATTTAGTTCTCATTGGTTGGCCATAGGAATTCACAATATGGTACAATAAGTTCTATTGGACGTATACTAATATAAACAGTGTACCTTTTTATGATTTTGGCGACGATAATCCTTCACTGTTGATGGTTCCAATTGGATTTATGGTTTAGCCAAGGTTACACCATTTTGGGTTTCGTAATATACTCGCTAATTCTGGATTGTTCATGGTTCCACTTGGATTATGGTTTAGCCAAGGCTTCACCACAATCCAAGAGATTTTGGCTTTTGTAATATAGTCAACATCAGAGAAAATACAAACGACCCAGATCCATTAAAACCTTGAAAGTTTGTTCATGAACTCTCCGAATCTGGTATAAAATGTGTACTGTATTTGAAATTTCAATTTGCCATTAAATTAATGGGACATGAATTCCCACAAGGGAGTTCAGAAAGGTGCAATTGAGTTGAGCTTTCAACTTGTCATTCAATTGATGGACACTGAATATTAAATATAAGATAAATATATAAGAGTAGCATGTGAGTGTTAGTTTTATAAAGAAGATTCTTTTTATTATTAATAAAAATATAGATAGTTTCATTTTAAAGGGTTATAAATACCAGACTTAAAGGGTTGTAATATGAGTTATTAATTAGTTTTACTCAAAACCTGATAAATAGCAATTAGCAATTCTTTTTAATTGAGTGACTCAAATTCATGTTTCTTTAGGTTGAAGGCAAAGCCACTAAAGTGGAAAAAATTGTGATGCGAATAATCAGAGGGATTGTCATCATGGGGTGATAAGAAATTTAATATTCCAAGAAGAGGAGGTAGTAGTAGATTCTAAATAAATTAGCAATGCAACAACATAAATGTTTGCAACAAATTCAGAGAGATCGACCTTCTTGAATAATGCACGCACTACATGGATAATGGATTTCTGCACTTTATGCCTTACGGTGTTTCCTTTGCAACATCTGGTGCAAATGACTGCCCCTTTTTTTTAGGAGAACAACTCTGAGCAACCAAACACTGACATTCTGTCTTCACAAGGAAGGTGTTCTCTACCAAGCCTAGCTTCTCTCTCAGAACCTTAACATCCCCTTTGCAAAGGGTTTCATCAGAATGACAACAACCCGCATTTAAAGCATTTCTCCACCCCTACTAATTAGAAATACAATTTTGGGTTCTCTACTAATTTTCTCCACACCCATTTAATCTAGCAATGGACATAGAGCATGTATATTTATACCTGTGTGTTGGAAATACCATTTTATATTTTACTGTTTATTATTTTTGTTTTATTATTATTACTTGAATTACTTCTTAACAAGTGGTTGTGTTTCTTTTGGTTTTAGTGAAAGTATGGGCTCCAATGTTGGCTATCTTATTATGGAGAATAATTCATCTTTGAGAAATTTTCAATTATTAAATTAGGTTAGTCAATTGCTTAAAATATTAAATTTATTTCAAAAAGTTTTTGTTACTTTATAGGTTAGACACTAGCTTGAAATATTAGACGTATTCCAAAATGTTTTTGTTACTTTATAGATAAGGCGTAGATTTCTTGGCTCTATGATGGAAATAATGAAGGGAAAATACATGTTAATCTGTCACTTGTGCTCTTTGACTAAAAAATACACGGTGAGAGAAAAATGCATATTATGCTAATTGAGGAATGTTTTTTGCTTGTCGAACTTATAGTATTGAATTTAACACACCAACACTTTACAACAATGAACTAACAATATTCATGATGAAAATAGCAATATGGAAGATTTATCTGCATAATGAAAAAGGAAATATGGGATATTCCAATCACGCAAGGCATTTTTTAAAATGTGGATGTGACAAAAGGTTGTTGTGGAAGGTGTTGTTTGTATATGGGAAATTTCTTGATCATTGTGTATAATCCTAATGTTGATAGATATGTCCACTAAGTGGTTCCAGTTAATGGGGCATTGATTTGAGCATTCAATATATTTTTATTCTTTATCAAAGTATTCTTTTGTTGTATTTGTGTTCTTCAATTTATGCCTTACGAGGTTTCCTTTACAACATCTGGTGCAAATGCTAGTAATAAATATCTTCTATTATAACTTTTAATTTCAACCCAAATGTAGAGAACACATCCTGTGGGAAATCAAATTCCAAGCGAACGTGAAAATTTCGAAACACAGTTATTCGATTTTAAAGGTTGGTGAAACGTCCATCCCTTCCGAAAGAATTATTGAACGAAAATTGCGAAGTGTGAGAGAATATTTAATAAATAAATGTGTAACTTTTTAGGTTCATAGCATTGCGAGAATGATAAATTCATTGATTAAAGAGAGAGCAATTATCATTGTTTTGTTTCCTTGAGAGTAGGGTCAATACTGTGCCGTAAGGGGAGATATGGTGACAACTGACACAAGATAAAGCTTTATTCCAATATTCTTTAATTTAAATATTTTAATTCTAATTTATTAACCGTTATGATTTTTTTTTAAGTAAGAAAATACAAAGCATTTGGTAAGAAAAAAGTTCAAAAAACCAAAAAGTTCAAAAAAAAAAAAAAACTCACATTGTATTTTTCCTAATGCCACTCAAGAAAAGCATTAAATTTCTTGAACCAATTGGCTCCCTAGATGACACATTAAAAGAAAAAGAGGAACTATTATATAGCATCTTGGAAAAGAAGCAGTATGACAACAACTATACTTTTGACCAATTTTTAGACAAATTACATTTAACCAAAACTAATTACATCATAGTAATACAAAATATATTAATAGCTAAATCTATGCGGCCTTGTATTCTTGTATTGTATGGTGTTAAAGCGATGGTATAAATATTACATTTGTGTAACATTATGGTATTACAACTAATTTTATTTTATGACATAACAAAAGTTTTATACAATTTACAAAATAAATAAAGTTTATTTTCAATAAATTTAATTAAATAATTGTATATTAAAATAATATTTTAGCACCATTTGCTTATAAAATGTGTGTCTAAGTTGTGATATTAATGCCACTTATATCTTCAATAGTGTTAAGTGTTAGGTGGTATTAACACAACACTTTCCAATAACATCATTTTTCTACATTTAACTTGTTTTTATTACATAAAATAAAGTTGAGACATTATTATTATTATTATTATTATTATTAAAAATATAATAAGAAACTGTGACCATAGCAATCTAGGACGATTATTGTTTTTTCATAAATAAAAAAAAATTGATAGTTTTTCAAAGTGTTTAAAAACATGAATTTATGTTTAGCTACCTTATTGATATCAAAAGAAATGTACAACATGTTTGTGATGGTTTTTGTTACTCCTCCTCTTTCCTACCGAATATAAACAAAGGGGTTTAACTTGGTTGCCCATTCTACCAATATCAGTTATCCCTCTAATCATCATATTCCTCATCTAATGAAATGGTTTTGAGGGATTACCTACAGTAAGATTCCTGAGACAAAATATGGTAGAATAGAAAGAAAATATTCAACTCTTTAACACCCAACCGTTTTATTTTATTTTATCTTAATTGTAATTATGATAAGCATTTAATAAACCGCTATAAAACCATACAATGGACTATAATACAACGGCATCAAAATTTATTTAACTATGGCAACCCACTACACCAATCCAACAATGGACAAATGATATAACATTAACCACTAATAATTTCACCAGAACATATGAACATTCGAATGGCTCGATTTTGTGATGCGTTCAATCCGCTTACTCCAAATAAGGATCAACCTTTGCTGGGCAATGTGGCAGATTTGATAAATAAGGGCGCCATCATCTTACCTCCCACAATAGATGGAGAACCTTTGGCTAAATGGCCTCTTGGCCCTCGCTTCCGGTGCTTCACGACTACACATAATAAATGGATGGCCTTTTAGCCTCTACAACCAAATTTTATGTATGGAATGACCCTTTAATCATATGTTGTGTCTATGAATGACCCTTTATTCATATGTTGTGTCTATGTGGCCCTCACAATAGAGAAACATGCTTTAGTGGGTTAATGCCCGTTAATAAAGCATGATGGCCCCACCCTCCAATGACTAGAGTGGTCAAAATCTCAGTAAATGGTGACTTTATGCAACATGATCCACTCCTT
>APFE030517777.1:26436-44831 GCA_000404065.3 Pinus taeda | reverse complement strand
TCAGCTGCATTTGTAGCCCTTTCCTTCAATCCCTGCCAATGTTGACTTGATACCATGCTAGCCATTGACTCTCTTACCTTCAAAAGGCGCTTGAAGGTGAGGTAATAGCTACCAAATCTCGTCTTCGCAATCTTCAACAACTCCAATCTCGAGTGACTGCGGAAAAGGCCATGGGTATTGCTATGATTTGTAATAAATTTTATCATTTTTTGCCTTTCTTGTACAAATCACCAATCCATTGGTATTGTTCATTTTTGTTCTTGACAATATCATGCAACAAAAGGTTCAATGTGTGAACCAAACATCCAGACCAAAATATATTGGGTATTTATCCTCAATAATTGCTCCCGCTACCCTACAATTAGCAGCATTATCAGTGATGACTTGGATGACATTGTATGGCCCAATACGGTCAATTGTTTCAAGTAATGTTTCTGAAATGTTAATGGCGGTCTTGAACTTGTCTGAGTAATCATGTGCAGTTAGAAATATTGGACCATTAACAGACACAGCAAGAACACTTATCAATGGCTTGCCTTTTACATTTGTCCATCCATCAGATACGATGGACACCCCATGCTCAGTCCAAGCACTTGTCATTCTATTCAAAGAATGTGATATTTTTGCTTTTTCATTATCAAGGCCAACGGTTCTTGCCTTGTCATACCCAGGGCTCTTGTATCCTTTAGGGCATCATTTATGGCCGAAACCATTTCGTGCCAATAAGGTGAGCGAAGAATGTTGAATGGTATCCCACATGCATAGAGAAACCTGTAAACCTTTGAATCCACATCATTCCTACACCCCTCATCAAGGAAATCTGATATGGTTCTACGCCTTAAAGATGATGACCCTGAGCCTCCATATCCACTGCCTTGGGAGGATGCTAAAGGAGTTCTTTGTGATTGTGAGCCCTCAAAGAAACCCCTTGATTTTTTTGATTCGTATTGGGCTTCCTCCTCCTCCCTTATGTATTTGGCTCTATCCGCTGTTGACACCGCTGCACAAGTTTTAATTCCTATTTGTTTCTCTCCATCCCATGGCCTTTTCCCGCAGAGGTGTCTTCTAGCACGGGTGTATGAACCTCTGTAATCAGTGTTGCAATGGGGGCAATGAAATTTAGTGGTTCCACCCCCTCTCCCTGTTTCAGCCCTGTGAACATATTTCCACAATGGGGTTTGGTCTTGTTTAGTCTTTTGAGTGCCCTATTCACCCTCCTCCAGCTCCTCCTCACCGGGGTTTTCACCCATTTCACTTCCTCCAGCTTCTTCATCCCCTTCTACAGTTTGGCCCCCTCCGTTTCCTACTCTCCAGCACCATAATAACCATAAAAGGGACTAGGAAGAGGAAAATGCCCAGAAATATAGTCAGGTCCATGGTGTTTGATGTTTGTAGGGTTTTGATTCAACAATCTGCAAATTAAGTTAATTTATTGGGATTAATTAACTTAATTTATCAATTTAATTCAAATTCATAATTTTAATACTTAATAAACTAAATTAAATTGACTAAATTACTATCTAACTAAATTAAACTAGCTAGATTAGCTAAATTACTAAGTTACTTACCTCTGCAGGCTTGCTCCTCGCTCCTCGCTCTTTAGCACTTGCCCCTTGCTCCTTTGCTCTTGCTCTTGCTCCTCAGCCAATTCAATCTTTGAAAATGAAATTTTTTTATGCCTTTTGGGCTTTTAAAATTTTTTTTTTTTAATTTAATTTTTTTCGGGTCCGCGGAATTTTTTTCCGCCGACCCGCTCCCGGCGCAGTTAAAATCGCTCCCGAAGCGCTTTTTTAATGCCCAGGAGCAATCGCTCCCCGATCGCTCCCGGGCTTAAAAAAGTGCTCCGGGAGCGACGGAGCGACCGCTCCCTAAGTTGCTCCCGAAATTGGCAGGGAGCGAAATTTTTTTGATGGGGATCGCGCTCCCAAATATTGCTCTCATCTGGGAGCGATTTCAGGAGCGTGCTCCCGAGGCGCTCTGGAGCCGCTCCCGCCCGAAGTGCGCTTCGGGAGCGGGTTCGATGGGGGGGCGCTCCCCCGCAACTATGATTCTGAGTCTTTCAAACTTTGTTGGTATCTTTGTTTATGGTAATTGGGTGAAGTGTTTGACTCATTGAATAACCAGGACCTCAGAGCAGTATGATAAGAACATAATTCTGCTACGGAGGTTCACTACTTAAGTGACTAGAAGTATGCACAATTATTTATGCTTGACTGCCAACAGACTTCTCGACTTCTTGACATAGATTCGGGCTCGTAGATTTGTTTATGCAGAGAGAATTCTACAAGTAAGCATATCGAGACGGAATACAAGCTAGTTCTTCCATGAATGTTATATAAGTCCTCAAATATTGTTCTGCTAAATTACGGGACTTGAGTAAGCATACGTTGTTGTTGATGATTACAAAGATTGACATTTTTTTGTAAAGAGTCTCTTCTGAAGCTTTGTATTAGTATCGGTTGGCTTTCCTAAACTGCCCAGTCATACAAGTTACAACATTGAATGCTATCAACATTCATCCAAGGGAGATACATAGAGTCTCGAATTTAAGATTAACGAATGGAGGCCATACCTACATACATCGCATTATTCCATCATTTCTCGACGCCTTTTGTCTCCCATTCAGCAGCAACATTGTTCATAGTCATGCTAAAGTGGAATTGAGTTGTCGACCTAAGTTTTGCAAATGCCAACGTTGCCATTGCTGGTCCTGAGGGGCATGGTTATTAAATCCACTACAACATTGGAGGACAAATCCAAAATTGAAGAAGCTATCTACCAAGATACACAACAGTTGATATATATGATGTTGTATATTATGTGTTCCTAGAAGTAATTTTCTTCACAAAAATTTCAAGCAAGTTGGGGAGCTAGAATTTCATGCACAGCATGCGGTCCTTGCCCTTCTAAGACCAATGACCTCTTTGATCTCTGCACAAAATCAGTTACGTCTAAGACCAGTGATAGGATAGCTCTCATTTATATCATAGTCACAGACTCGAACTCCAGGTGCATCTATTTGTCTCGAGAGCGCCACCAAAATATTTGATAAAAAGGCCAAATTTTTTGAATAATTGGATAACAGCAGGAATTGATTCGAAGAATAAGCTTCATCCCTTGGACAAACTTTAGTGCCTCCACCCAAGTTCAATCCACAGGGAGTTTGATATGTTGCACCTTTGAGCCAAGTTTGTGCCATCTAGTCCATAACAAGCAGAGGTATTGTATGCAATTCTCGTGCATATGATCTTTGTGCATTTAGTTGGGGACTTTGTCGACTTGTGTGCCATCTAGTCCATAACAATCAGAGGTGTTGTATGCAATTCTCGTGCATATGATCTTTATGCATTTAGTTGGGGACTTTGTCGACTTGTGTATTCAAGGGAGTACTAAGAAAACTGGATCTTGGATTTACTTTGTTACTCGAGTTGAAAGGAAAGTGTAGGATATGGTCATGTTGTAACTTAGTTAGTGAAGCAACAAAGATAAATGAAGCATAATATTCTTGCAAAAACATATGGGTCTGCATTTTTTAACAACAAATTATTTCCAAGATATTTTTTTGCCTAGATTCTTTTTCTTCATCATGATTTGTTGAGAGTCCAAGTTGGTATTTTTTATTCTCATTTTTCAATTTGTAAAGGGAAGAGTTACAAGAAACCCTTGAGGTCTTTAAATGGCTTTAATTGGTGAAGTATTAGAGTTCTTAAAAACTGTAATACAATCTACTACTAATGACAAAATAAAAATCAACAAAGCCTCTCTTTCTAACATCAAAACTTGTCTACAATATGCACAAGAACACATTGATTTTTTGCAACTTGAGTCACAGTTATAGCGACATGAGTTACAACAGTGTAAGCATCATTCTGCACTTGATTTTGTTCAGAAAAATCCTCTCTTTGAGATTGAGACAGACTCCCCATCAACAGTGAGAAATTAAACCTGAGGTTCATTCAGATCAAGTGCTAATTTCATGAGCAATTTTGTCTAAAGATGTAGAAGTTCAGTCTGCACTTACCAAGCCCATCATCAGACCTTGGGAAGAGCTTGTCAACAAAAAGAGAAAAATAATTCTTGGATATGACAATGAGGTTTCTCTTCACACTCCAAACTATTCCAAGCCCATCCAATTTCATAATGTTGGGTTTCTACATGGCAATTCATATTCACGTGTTCTAGATCTTGCTCCTCCACATTCACAACAGATCGTCAAATGCCAACATTGTCACAAAGTTGGCCATGTGAAAGATAATTATTTTGAGCTTCATTCGTGTGAGCATTTTGGTCAACACACTCATCATTCAAACAAATGCTTCAAAAACAAACCCCCTGCAAGAACAAAGATTCACCTTGGATGGATCAATTCTTGGCACTAGGCTTCAATAGCCAAGAACATATTTCAGTCATATTTCAGAATTTCTTCTAAAGTATTAAAATTTCTTACATATAAGTTTCTTCGTCTTCTCACCTTGTATCTGACAGGGAGAAATTGATGGTCATTTACATGCTTCAAAGATAAATCAAGAGAGCCTAAGGCACAACCTAAACCTATTTCCTGGTCCTACAGCCAAAGACAACCATATCCAAATTCAGAGTTGTAGCTAGAGACACAGAAGCCCATGAGCATGCCTTTTGTTGGTGGCCTTCCTTAAACCATCAGAGGTTGATACCTCCCTTTTCAGGTTAAGTTTCTCCCTTTTTCTGCAGGTTAAGACCTTAATTTTCCAGGTTGATGGTCTCCCTTTTCAAAGCATTAGGGACACTTCCTCTAGCAAAATACTTCAGCTTCTTTCCAGATTTGGAGGAGTTTTGGGAACTATACTAAGAAGTCCAGGTTAAGACCCCAATGGTCTCCTTTTTCAAAACAATTGGGAACACTTCCTCTAGCAGAAGACTTCAGCTTCTTGCCATATTTGGAAGAGTTCCAGGAGTTGCACTAAGTGTTCTAGTGTTGGTGGTCATCCTTAAACCACCTTCGGTTGAGTCCTCGAGTTCTTGCACCTCATACTATCATTTTAGAGAGCATATTCAGCTAATTGGTGCCATGCGCCTTTGTATTTTTATTACATCTCTCTTCTTGGACTCGTATATACCCCTTCGGATTAAGGGGGGGAATGTTGGACACCTAATCTACGGAGGGTTATGGTGTGGAAGTTGAACAACTACTAAAGTCAAAGAGACCTTGGAATATGAAACCACCAGTCATAAAGATTGTATAAATGTACATCTTTGCGAATGGAAATGTATCTCACAATTATCTTTCATATTTTGTTCACCATTCCATGTGTGTGTTTAACATTTCTTCACAAGATCAGTCTATCAGTTGTGGTAGTGGAGCGGATCATGGCATGTGTCTCCAAGGTTTTTTACGTTGTTTTGATTAATGGTGTCCCTTTGAATTTCTTCAAGGGCTATCAAGGACTACGTTAGGGTTGCTCCCTATCCCCTCTTTTGTTTCTTTTGTCCATTGATGGTTTGAGGCGGCAAAGATGGGATGGATTTTTGATGGTATACATATCACAAAAATGGTGTTTGTTTCTCATCTTATGTTTGTTGATGATGTTTTCCTCTTTGGGCAGGTCTTCACAGTTCAATGGAGGCACCTTTTTACTCATCATTTCTAAGTTTGGTGACACTTCAGGATTATAAATGAACAAGATTAAATCTATGTTTATTCATGCATCTTGTGATAAGGTCCAAATTACAAAGATCGCTAACATCTTTTCCATCAGTATTTCTCCTATGGAATCAGGCTTGAAATATCTTAGCTTCATTCTGAAACTAAATAGATATCTTAACATAAATGGTTATCAAGTGGTTGTAAATTGATTCTGGCACAATCAGTATTAAAAAATATCTTCTTATACTGGATGCATTTGTATATGATGCCTCAATATATCATTTGGAAAAACCAACTCCATTATTTCAAATTTTCTATGGTCTGGTGTGAAGGGAGGTCACAAGATTCATCTAGTGTAGTTAGAAGTTATCACTTAGAAAAGGAAGTGGGTGAATGGGGTCTAAAAAACCTAGAGAATTTTGGATGGGATTTGTTGACGAAGAGTCTTTCGCATGCCTTATTTGGATCTGACATTTGGAAGAATATTATAAAGGAGAAATACTTAAAAAATATTGTCTTTCATATTTGGATAAAGAATGGAGTTGGAACTGCAAACGATTGTTCTTTTATTTGGTGAGGATTCATGAAAATTAAAAAATGGGTCATTAGCAATTTACGTCGGGAAATAGGGTCTGGTTATATGGTCAAAGTCAGATGGGATCCTATATGTGGTGTTTAAGGTGATCATACTCTTCCAAGTGAGAACTTGCAACATCTACATGACATGGCAATTTTTACATTTTTCAAATTCAATCTGTGATTCATATATTCATTATCCATCCTAGAAGTATGCAATGGAATTAGGCATATCTAGATTGTTGCTATTTGGGAGGCCTACAACTTTTAGTTATATATCACAGGTATTATAATTTGGAACAAAGGCAATTCTCTCAAATGGGGTGGGCGATATATTCAGGGTTTCATATCGATGAAGGAGATATACAATTACATTTATTATCATCCATAGGTTCCTGCGACGTTATGTTTGCTTAGGTTAGTAGGTCATGGCGTATGCCTTTAAAGTTAAAAATATTTGGTTGGATCACAAGAAAGAACAAGATTCTCACTTGGGAGAATCTCTACAAGAATGGTTTTCATGGGCCTAGCAAATGTTAAATGTGTAAGGCCTTTGATGAAACCATGATACATTTATTTCTTAAATGCCATTTTGTCATTGCCACATGGATTAATGTCTTACGACACTTAAATATAAACGCAAGCTGGAGCTTCTCGTTGATCAAAGCATGCATAAAAGAATGGATGTTGAATTCCACAGAGTACAAGGCACTCCTCTTTCTATCTTTTGGGGCATATGGCATTGCATGAAAACAACTATATTTGAAAATATACCTTTCAATTTAGACAAAAATTGCAACAATATATGTGCTTATTTTTTGGAATTTAGTTTTGTGGCCCAAAAAAGAACTTTTAGAAATATCAATTCTTTAAATTGCTTGGAAAAATACCTAAAGGTTTCTTTGATGGGGTCACACAACAACAGGAATTCAGATGCGGAGTGCATATAATGTTATCTTTGGAATTAAATTTTCAATTTAGTTGGAATTGTGGATCTGGGACAAACTCCAAAGCTAGAGTTATCTCTATGGGTTTTATTTTTCTGTGCCAGATGGTTAGAAACTGACACTATGTATGTGTTTGGTGACTCAAAAGCTAATATTGATTAGATTAACAATTATTTTGCATTTGCCCCTCCAATATTATGCAACTGGATGTGTTGGATCAGGGAGCTAAAAAAATGATTCAAGTGGTTACTTTTGCTCATATATACAGGGAGCAAAATTTTGGCACAAATGCTCACTCGAAATTGGGCCACGCCTTCTGGATGGGCGAGATTCATTACAAAGCTTATTTTCTAGATGAACTTGAATGTTCGGGAATAATCCCTTACAGATGAACTTATTTGCCTAGTTTTTATAGATGTAGTGAAGGATGCTCATTATCTAAAGATTTTGTTAATATGATATAATACACAGTTTATAAGGTTGTTTTTAATGTTGTTTTTCTCATCAGTGTAAAATATATTTGGCTAATGAATATTCATGTGAACTTTTCATACATAATCATAATGATGATTTTTCCAATATATGTAAATCGGTTTTTTAATAACTGTTGATTTTTCTTTCCTAAAATTAATTTATAAAAAATTAATATATTTATAAAAAATTAAAATTAAATAATTTATTCTCAACTATTTAAATTTAATATAATTAACATACTTTAATAAATTTAATTAAACCATTCTTTAAAAAAACTATTTTAAATACAACCACATACGCAATTACTATAATGTAAGAGTCCATCTTACTCGCATTTTTATATAAATCTAAAATATTTAAATTTAAATTTGAATTTTTTATGATATTAGTAGCATGTAACTCCATACTTAATTACTATAATGTAAGAGTCAATTTTACTCACATCTTTATATAAACATAAAATATATATTTTTTATTTTTAATGATATCTGTACCATGTGACAATGTCCCAATGGAACATGTGACAGTGTCCCAATTATTCTCTCCAAAAGATATAAAAAGCCAAAATGAAAAAGGATGGAATCCATCGAAACGTGAATTCTATTCATTCAACTTAAATCATAAGAAATAAAAATCCCATCCTTCACAATTTAACATTTTATGAGATTAAAATGTTATTATTTAATTAAACATTTCATAAAAACAAAGGTGGTTTAACTATTTTAATTAAATAGCCATTTTTTTGGAAAAAAATAATAATATTTTCATAGTGATATGAACTAGCTATTGTCTTTCAAGGTGTAAAGACACAGCAAGGAATAAAATATTGGGGAAGATTCGAAAAATTATGAAGCAAAAATGGATCAGTTTTCACGCTGTTGCTTTTACCATTCAGGTCAATACAACTCACAAGACAACTTCAAAGAGCTAGACAAAAAATTAACCAAGTAGAGACTACTTTAGGGGAGGTTGGAGGCACATTTGAGTTCCCAAACGATGATTACATATCTCATCGGCTTGCCCATGTCCAACACTTATCTTCTTAAAGAAAGGATTTTTGCAGTAGAAGCCATGTCAATTCAGGTAGGTGTTCTTAGCATGAAGGTCCTAAACACTATTTTGAAGAATTTTGATTACAATATTTCCAAGGATCTTTGGAATTACTTTGATTTCATTAGAAATATATGTGGATATCTTCAATATTTGATTCCCAATGACATCATGCACTCACAACAAAAATGTTACTGATACTTTTTTAATCAGACTTTTAATTATTTATCATGAAAAGAGCACACACAATGGTTTATAACCATCTTGATATCAGCCTTGAACAGTGGATAGTTTTTCCCAAAACCCAAGCTATCAGGGATAGCTTCACAACCATATTGCAGTCATCAAGCCACAGTCCACTTGTCATCCAAAAATGTGGATTCCAGTGAGATTGAACGAAAAGTACATCAGAAGGGCTTGTCTCTTGAGGTAAGAAGCCACATGGAAAAGCGAAAATTTTAAGGCTTGAGACTCTATATCACTCTCATACTTAGTTGCTCATTGTCATCTCCCTTGATATCATCCTTTGATTCAATCGCATGAAAATCATTTATTGAAATGTGATGATAAAACCTTTTTCAAACTTTCCATGTAACTTCAAACAAAGATTTCTTAGTTCTTGCTTTGACATGCACTTGAATTTTGAAATAACAAACTTAGAAAGGAAACAAATTTAACAGCCCCGTAAATAAATATAAGGAAACAAATCCATCAAAGACTTGTACACAACAAATTCAACATCGTTACAATGTCAATTCAAATACAATTACAATTATTCACTTTTATGATATAAAGGCCTCATCTTAAATTAAGTCATTAATGTAAGACCACACACATTAGATGATTTATATATAAAACACTTTTAATTAGTGTCCATTTCTTAGAAAAGCAACACTGACATCCTTGTGTAGCGCGCATCCTTGCACACCTAATGTTCTCATTCGTGATCTCTAGCACTCCCTACACAACCTTCAAGAGAAGCAAAGCTACAAACGTGGTATTGCAAATACCATAACTCACTTAGATTGTGATTCCCATCCACCAAAGATTTGTGTCTGGTCAATACAATTAACGACTTATAAAAGCCATCTTATTGCAATCTAAACAAAACAACCAAGATTTTAAATGTGTTTTCCAATAATTACTTGTGGATCATCAAACTCAACCACACATTTGATATATGTTAAACAAGAAATTCAAACAAGATTCTTTGTTCAACCATGGACCAACAATATACAACATATAACTCAGGAACAACCACCCATTACATGAGAAATGAGATATGACCCATCCCAATCACTAAATATCATCACCAAGCCTCCCTACACACAAGTATCATGTTCTTTCAATTTGAATAAAATCAATCTATTCAATGTTGTATCTAAAAACTCTGATGTCCATATACAAAATGGTACCAACATTAGGGCACAACACCATGGAGAAAGTTGTCCCCAATGAGAATGCAACCTCATAAACTTCTACAAATCCTTCTACAATGATTTTGAACTCCCCTTTCCCTTCTCAATACACTAAGAAGCATATATGCCATTTATTGTAACACTTTTGCATTTCAAATGGATTAGATATTTCACTTATTACTTTGAAGACCACAAGTTTTCCTCATCTTACTCCTCTTTTTATTAACTCCATCCCTCAAATGAGCACAAGTTTTTTACCCTCCTCATCTCTCAAAGTGATTATCTCCAAGCTTGTCTCCCCTTGCACAATCTCAAAAACGAACAACTTATCACAAACACATGCATTTTATGTGATTATCTCCAAGCTTATATCTCCTTACACAATCTCAAAAATGAACAAGTTATCACAACCGCATGCACTTTGAATTAAGATTCATTCACAGTTATTCAAACTAACTCCCCATCAGCATTATCTTACCAATATGAACTAACCTCTCAACACAGTAATTTTCATTAAATAATACACTACAATATCAATATTACGCACGCATATCCTTGTGAATTTATGGTTTATAATATAACCCTACATAATGTGTTTACATTCTAATACAAAGTTGTCGAAACATCATACACATACTTTATAGTTTTCATCTTTGCCATGTAAAATATCATACACATTTTACCAAATCACCATACATATTCACAAATCTTTGGGATATATGGAAGGTACAAACTTTATTCGCAAAATACCACAATTCAACTTGTTAAAGAGATTCTAGAACATCCCAATAAAATTTAAAAAAAATAACATTCAAAATAATAATATAAATATTAAATTCCTAAAAAACAAAGTTAAAACAAAAAGCTTTTTAATAAATCAAATGCATTTAAATATATTAACAAAAAATTAAAATCCACCAAACAAACAATCAAAATGAATACCACATATCGAACGCAAACGATAAAATGATTTATGGCTCATCGTAATGGGACTCCCCATAAATATTTTCGTTTTCTAGTCATTTATATGATGATTATATCACTTGACATAGTTGGCACAAACATTGACTCCATAGATCTATAGTGGCACAAACGCTTTTGAATGCAAAATGAGCCCATTGTATACTCCCTTTTCCTTTTCAACTGTGGCCATTTAATTTGGGCTATTTTCATTTTATGGGAAAGTACATACCCATTTTAATGTGAAATTCTCTATAAATAATCTTAATGAAACAAATATATAAGTTATCTTAGTTAGCTCATGAATAATGGGATAGAGCTCTAGTTTTCTGAAATCACCACATTCATTCAAATAGCTTTGTCATTTTCTGCAACGATATTTGTTATAAAAAAAACAACTAGAGAGTAAGATCACATTATATAGTATAAATGTTTGAGGATGACATAGAGCGTAAAGAAATGTCCAATGCAAATTAAACCATATCACATATATAACATGGGAAGTTTAATCCATCCAACACAATGTAATATTGTGCAATAATGAAGGGATTGTAAGGTGTCTTTACAATCCTTGGGGTTTTATGAGACCTCTTCAAGGAATAACAATGCTTATTTTAGAAAATTCAAGAAACTTGTGTCTCTCCCTCCCTCTTACTTGTCCAAACCCGTGTCCAAGGCTGCCTTCCCCTCATCCTTTCATTGGTTGTTGTGGGGATGAATTGACAGGGGTTTCTCCTAAAGCAAAGGATCTTGTTGTTGTGGTTGTCAAGGCGACCAACAAGCTTGTCTTGGATGCATTTCCACCCAAAGACACCACAGATCTCATCAGGCTTGGCATAGTGTGAATGTAGGAGGCACTACACCATGAGATGATGTGACTACTTGTTGAACATGTAGAATTGGGTGGACACATGGGGCTTCCAATCCACCATGCCCATTCACAGGTAAGACGAGGTCATCATGGCCACCATCTGAATTTGGAATCTATCAAAGTGATTCCTCGTGCTTTAACTTTATGATCATAGATCACCTGAACGTGAATATGCAGGACTTGTTGGCGTACATCGTATGTGAGAACGAAGGTTGGTTGTGCAATTTAGTTGCACGTGCAGGTGTACAAGAGGGAAAATTTGGAGAGAGCAGAGAGACACATGCTTATTTATAATTTGTTGGAGGATGACGAAAATGGAAAGTTGTTATTGGTTGGGGTGAATAGTATCTGCTCACCCCAAGCCCTCAAATAAAACACCTTCAGTGTAAATGTACAATGTCAAACTAGATTGGTAACCTGATTTAATCTAGATAGTGGTCCAAGAAGAAACTGACCAAAAGGATAAACTAAAATTTCAAATAATTAAACATCTTTATCAAGATAATCATTCATCTCAAAGTTTATTTTTTTTAAGGATGGAACTCCATCACTTGAATTTCTTTCCCGTCTAGGATTTCATAGATGCCAAAGGAACCATATGGAAATCGTAGAGCTTCTTTAGAAAGTTGATATTCCTTTCAGTTCAATTCCTTCAAGATATGCTTGACAAAAAACCATTTTTTCTTATTTATTTCACTACGAATATTCCATAAGATATGTTCCAAACAAGGAGCTACAATGAAAACCTTGTTATCCAACCAATCGAAGACAAGGTTTCAATATCCCATGATTTGCAGTGTACAAATGTTTTTAAAATTAGCAACATATAACAAGATCCACAAAGCCGTAAATTTTTCTTTCATGTTTGTACCAAAACTAGGGGAATATTGAGTAAGCATGTGATGATTCTAATGAAAGAACACAACAACACCAACATCGTAGTGTGGGGGATGTCCCTAGATTGCTCCATTCAAAAGGCCCAATGAGTGTCATGGAGCAATGGTGGCATTATTGGAATTTTGTCCTTCTTATTTTTTGGGATGTTCTTTAAATTCTTGCAAACATATTCAGTAGTTCCCATAACTACCTTGGCTAGAGTATATGATCTAAATGTTGGGAAAACTTGCTAATGCTATGCAAGCTCCCTCATCAATATTTTACAAATGTGTTTAGGATCGTCTCAAATTAACCACAATGTGAGGAATTACGTGTCAAGTGTTGAGTGTCTTTTATGATAAATTTATGAGGTTAATTATTTGTTCAAAACACATATACAACAAGTAAATTGCAGAGAAGTAAAACACAACAACTCATAACACAAAGCTGATAAAGGAGTTCACCCCTCCTAGGCTACATCTCCTCGGAACTGCTTCAATGGTTAGGCCCTCTTTGGATTAATGGTCAATTCTTTGATTACATGCACCTGTAGTACTCCAATGGCTTTGCAACCTACTACATTGGATTTAGAAGACCCAAAAACCTAAAAAATTATTATCCAAACTCTGCAATTGGACTTCAAGTGATCTAGGCTTGACCTCCTCTCCTGGTGGGCTTAGGCTTCCTTAAACTTCAACGTAGGAAAATCGCATATAGAAGTGCCTTTCTACCTTTGCAACCTATTCTGTTGTGTTCAAAGCATCAAAATCATCTAGGAATGACTCTTTCTAAGCCAAAATTGGTTGAATTATGCCAAAGTTATGGTCTCTTCAGTTTTCCCTAGGAAAACTCCACCAAATCTGAAGAAACTCCAATTAACCTTGACAAAAATGGAGCAAATGATGAATTTTTGGACCTACCAAACTGCTGCCAAGTTAATCCATAGTGAATTAGTGGATAAGCATGGTTTAATTAGCATTAATCCCACTTAATTCGTGCGGTTAAACTAAATGTTAACAGTTAAGGAGTTAGTGTTCATATGTGGCGGTTAAGGTTAGTGGTTACCTCCCAATCCGTCGATGCTTTTAGATGAAATAAAAATGGCATCCATTATTTGTTAAGTAACATGTGTGTGGCATAGTGGTAAGGCTTCGATTTTGTGTGGGTGAGGTCATGAGTTTGATACGCCGGCCTACCAATAACTTTTACCTGACCTTTGAGAGGGCACGTGGTGGTCTCAGGGCTTGCCACGTGTTAACCTCTCATTGGTCCACCAAAAATGCTTTTGACCAATAACATGCCAAAAATTATCAAAACTTGATTGAGCCACCTGTGGAAATATTCTAAGAATATTCCAAGGAATATTCTTTTTTTCTAGCTGGGCTGTACGGATGCCTAGTCAGCATCCTAGTGAGCCTGTACCCAAAATTTGCTTGTTTGATAAAATGATCAGAACGCGATATCTTTTTCATACGAGCTCCGTTTTGATTGAAACAAGTTGCGTTGGGATCGTATTTCCAAGATGGATGTGATCGTTCAAGTTTTGATTGATTCTGAGCACTTTGATTTTTGAGCAAATTTTTGCCCCTAATCCAGATTTCGATCACTCCTTCCCACTGACAGGCTTTTGGACCCACAAAAGTTGGTTATCTGATGAGAGTTGAATACTATTTTCCTTCCCAAGTTCTATCAATTGATTCTACTTGGAAAAAACTCCACAACTACTTGGGTTCACTGACATGCCTTGCCTTACAAATGGCTTGGCACTTCAATCAATGTTCTCCTTTTGTTGCAGACCCAATCTAACACTTGTTGGCGGCTTGTTGATTAAACACCCTATTGTACCAAAGTGATCCCTCGTTGCTTGGAAAGCTGACTGATGGCCTTCCCACTGAGAATCATGTTCCTCCTTTGCAACACATGCATTTGATGCAAGCTTCTCCTTGGAAACTACTTTTCCAAGTTAAGCCCATCTGAGTGAACTACATAATGAGTTCCAATATCAGTAATACCAAGAAAAGAAATGATCATTCTTTTACCTCCACGGTTCGAAATTCCACATCTAGAAGAATGCATTCACCATCTCTTTCGCTTCTTGGCGTCAACGCATCAAATGGTCTACCTTCCAAAATCTTGCGACATCTTGTTACAAGAAACACCATTAACTTTGAAAAACACTCATGCAAGAAAATAACTTGACGACCTCTTTCTTTTGCTTCTTCAAAGCAACAAATGTCACATCATGTGAACATCGCCATGTACTCTTACATATTGGTGTATAAACCATTGACTAAACACAAGTTGACAAAACATGCTTCTTCAAACAACTGACTTGCAAGTCAAGCAAAAGCATGTACAACAACTTGATGATTTACAATTGATGAATTCCACATTCTCATGAAACAATTTGTCACATCTCCCTTTCATCTTTGGAGACAAAATCAACTCTTCCAAGTCGATATAACATACATGTAACAATCAATCGACCACACAATCCGACACTCATGCATGTGCAAATAATCAATATTCTCAAGTTGACAACATATATGTTAACAAAGCAATCAACCAACATAGTTCAATCACTCATGCATGTTCAAGCACAATGAAGCTATTAAAAATTCCATTGTTCACACACACAAACTCTCATGCATGTATAACAATTCTCAACTCTCTCACAAGTACAATCATAAGTATAAGAATCCCATTGGTATGTACGAGTACTTAAAGAGCCAAAATGACCAAATTTGTTGCAATAAAGTGAGTCAACATACTCCACTTTCGAACACCTTCCTGGCGTAAACATCCAAGTTCAAGAATGCAACATGCATGTAAATTTGTAGTTGCAAATTGCCATCTTTGTTGCATCTAAGTGAGTCAACATAACTCTAATTTTCCAACATCTTGCTTCATGCAATATGCATCATACTTTCAGGAGAAAATAAATGCATCCAAATAACAAGGAAATGGATTAGTAAGGCAACTTTTGCATCAATTATCAAAAGAAATGCAAGGCCTTAATTGATTAAGAAATCTAACCATCTCTTTCCAAACCATTTCAATGGCACTTATTTCAGCTACACTTCATTATGTGTATCATGCTAACCCACATCAATTATGGAATCCTCTTTTGCGTTCTTGCCAAAATCTCTCTCCACCGTTTTCAAATGTCATGGATGACTTGTTGGATGCAAAGTCCAACACTTGTCTACAAGATGACCTTGCTTATGGCAATGAGTGGAAAATAATTGCATCTTCTTTTCAACATGGTTTCCATTATCCAATGGACCTTTGGCTTTTTGTCTCTTTTGTTTTGAAAGTTTCTTGGCTATCTTCTTCCAACACCTCGAAACAGTATGGTTATTCAAACCACAAAAGGAACATGTAAATTTTCTCCAAATCTTATGTGAAGATTTATGATGTTTATCATAATCAAAAGAAACTTGATTAAAGGTAGATTTATACCTTGCACATTCACCTTTGTCTCCTTCTTGAGGAGGTGAATTTGATAAGGTAGTGGCTCTCTTCGGAATACCAACAATGGTTTCAATGACCTTAGAGATTTCAACATCCTCTTGTTTTCCATTTCCACTAGTTGCATGCTTATGAGCATCTTCTTGCAAACTGGGTATAAAACTTTTGCATTCCTCATGAACACAAACTTCACAAGCTTGAGGTAATGAACGTGTAATGAAATTCCTTCTTGGAACACCTTCATGTGCCTCCTTGGCTTTGAAGCATTCTCCATCATTTTTTCCATAACCAAGACCCAAATACCTAGGCCTTTCCTCAACAACAATTCGCTCAGCTATGCCTTGTGCATGTTTACCTAACCCTTTACCTTCATAGCCCATCTTCATCAATAATTTGGACCTTTTTCCTCTAGTGTGTCTTTCAAAAGCACCAAAACATTCATTTTTAGAGGAAATTGAAGATAAACTTGAATTCCGTACCTCATTGTCATGCACATACTTGGCTAGGGTTTCCTTGGCATCATAGAGTTGAATCTCCATCTCATGCATATTTTCAAGAAGCTATTTCTTCTCCTCCTTCATGGTCTTCAACTCCTCTTGACGTATAGTGTTCTCCTCCCTATCTTCATTCATCTCTTGCACCATATCTCTTATGATGATAAGCTCTTGCAACATCTCTAAATCAAAGAGTCTTGCTAAGGAAGATGGATTAGAAACATCACTTGTTGAAGTTGCCATCACACTTGTAATGCATCAAAAAGCTTCAAAAAGTTTCTCAACAAAGAAGCATCTTAGACCATCTTCAGCTTTCACACACAAAATTTCACACAGTTAAATTATCCTTGCACAAATACAAGACCAATAGCTAATTTTCTAGCTAACCTTGGAAAACCATCTCAGGGTTGAAATGAACTAATAGTGCTCTGATACCAACTTGATCTAAATGTTGGGCAAACTTGTTAATGCTATGCAATCTCCCTCATCAATATTAAAAAAATGTGTTTAGGATCGTCTCAAATTAACCAAAATGTGAGGAATTATGTGTCAAGTGTTGAGTGTCTTTTATGAGAGATTTATGAGGTTAATTAGCTGTTGAAAACACATATACAACAAGTAAATTGAAAAGAAGTAAAACATAACAACTCATAACACAAAGTTGATAAGGGAGTTCACCCCTCCTGGGCTACATCCCCTTGGACCTGCTTCAATGGCTCGGCCCTCTTTGGATTAATGGTCAACTATCTGATTACATGCACCTGCAGTGCTCCAGTGGCTTTTCAACCTACTCCATTAGATTCAGAAGACCCAAAAACCCAAAAAATAACTATCCAAACTCTACAATTGGACTTTAGCTGATCTAGGATTGACCTCCTCTCTTGGTGGCCCTAGGCTTCCTTAAAATTAAACATAGAAAAATCACATACAGAAGTGTCCTTCTGCCTCTGTAACCTATTCCATTGTGTTCAGAGCATCAAAATCAACTAGGAATGACTCTTTTTGAGCCAAAATTGGTCGAATTATGCCAAAGTTATGGTCTCTTCAGTTTTCCCTAGGAAAACTCCACCAAATCTGGAGAAACTCCAGTTAACCCTGCCAAAAATGGAGCAAATACCAAATTTATCGGACCTGCCAAACTGCCGCCAAGTTAATCCAAAGTTAATTAGTGGATGAGCATGGTTTAATTAGCGTTAATTCCACTTAATTCGCGAGGTTAAACTAAATGTTAGAAGTTAGGGGTTAGCGTTCACATGTGACAGTTAAGGTTAGCGGTTACCTCCCAATCCATCATCGCTTTCACATGAAATACAAATGGCACCCATTATTACTTAAGTTATATGTGTGTGGCATAGTGGTAAGGCTTTGGGTTTGTGTGGGTGAAGTCACAAGTTTGTGTTAGGTCCCTATAATACTAGTGATTACCCCATTAATATTGTAGTTTCATCCCTTATTAATATTTTTGTACCCCTATTATCCCCATATTGTTATTATTGTGCCCCATAGATTCCCTCTATTGTTATTTTTGTGGCTTTATATTATTATTGTTAGGTCGGTTGGGTTATATTGTGACTCCTTAGACTCCTATATATAGAAAGGAGGTTTTTTCATTTGAATCATCCAAGAATTGTTCAT
>APFE030517773.1:0-18253 GCA_000404065.3 Pinus taeda | reverse complement strand
TACCCCATGCATAGATACCAACTTGTCAGAGGGCGAATAAATAACCCAAGCTGCGAAAGAAATATTCCGTGTACTATGACAAGCACCATCAACGAAACCAATGTATGTTTGGAGAGGCGTCGAGATCTGCGACATCAAGAGTAAAACCAAGATAAGCGGGAATAATGATGAAAAACACTCTCTAAGCTAAGCACATTTTTAATCTAAAAACACACCAGCTAGAAAGAAAACTATCCTAACTAAAAATCTCCACACCCATCCTTAAGCATAATACCTCTTCAGGTAAAGACCATTTCTGGGTTTACCTAAAGAGACCCCGTCAAAGTCTACCAATTCATAGGCCCCTTTTGCTAGCTTTCACTTGACAACATAGGGACGATGCCACATAGGCACGAATTTTCCAGTGCCTAATTTATCATTTTCTTGATCATACAATAAGACTAGGTCTCCTTCCGAAAAATTTCGAGGGGTTACATTTCAATCATACTGAGCTTTAATATGTTTTGCATGAGTTTCGATCACTAATGCAGCATCAAGTCGATTCTCATCTAGCTGAGCCAAGTATAACAAATGTCTTTCCTCTTCGGAAGTGGCTGGAAGTAACTTGATGGCTATTCGCAATGATGGGATTTCACACTCAATGGGTAACACAGCTTCCAGACCATAAACTAGTTGGAAAGGAGTGAACCCTGTTGACGTTTTTACTGAGGTTCGATACACCCAAAGAGCTGAAAATAGCATGTTATTCCAATTCGACTGGTGAATCCCAATGATTCGTCGGATCATGATGAATAGAACTTTGTTGATGGCTTCAACCAAACCATTAGCTTGTGGGTAATAAGGAGCTGAACTATCGTGATGCAAGCCAAGCTAGCCTGTAAGTTCAGTCATCATAACGTTTCGAAAATGACGCCCATGATCAGTGATAATTGCTTGTGGAACACCAAACCTAGAAATTATATGATTGAACATGAAAATCGTAGTTTTCTTGCCGTCTGCCTCAAATGTAAGCATCGCCTCGGCCCACTTGCTAAAATAATCTACTGCAAGGATGATATACGCATGCCCCCCGGCCGAGTGAAGGTTACATGTAATAAAATCGATACCCCATTTGGAAAAAGGACCAACGAAAATTATAGGGTGGAGAGGAGCAGGTGGAGCGCGCATCTTTCGGTCAAAAATTTGGAAGTTGTGGCATTTTCAGACCGCGTTAATATAATCTTTAAAAATAGACGGCCATAAGTAGCCAGCACGCAATATATTTTGGGTTGTGGCATACCGAGACATATGACCACCACATGCTCTAGAGTGACAGTCATTTAAGACCCTTTTGGCTTCCTCATGAGTTAAACAACGTCGAAAAACAGAGTCCGCCCCACAACGATAAAGAGTATCTCCAATAATTCTGAATTGTTGGGACTGGAATCATATTTTTCGACGGTCTGACCTTGAAATTTTTGGCCAAAAGGGTTGGGTTTGGAGATAAACGATAATATCTCCATACCACGGATCTAAAGTGTTGATTAGAAACAAGGATTCATCCACAATGGGCTCCTCCACCACAGCTTCTGTGTCAGCACGCGGGAAGTCACACATTAACTCCGCAAAAACTAAAGATTTCTTTGACTTAGACTTTTCAAATTCCAAGTCGAACTCCTACAAGATCACAATCCATTTGGAGTACTTGTCCCCTTGCAATTGCTTAGTCAAAATATAGATCATAGTGTTTCAATAAAAAATTACTGTAGTTTTACGTAGTAAAATGTAATGACGAAAACATTGGACATCTTGAACGGATGCCAATGCCAATTTCTCCACATGTGAGTATTTTATCTCAGTTGGATTTAAAGTTTGACTAAGGTAATATATCACATGTTTAGTATTGAATTCATCTTCCTGAACTAACACCATTCCGATGGTAGAATGGGAGGCAGCGAGATACAATAAGTAGTCCCGGTTGTAGTTGGGAGGATGAAACAAGCGATCTCCAACACTATATTGACATAATACACGTTGAAGCTCCCTCATCAATCACAGTCCTATGAACAGGTCTGTTTTTGACTATCACTGGAATCTGGACAACCATTTGATGAGGTAAGTGCGGTGCACTATTTTCTAGATCGAAAATTATAACGTTTGAGTCTTGAACGTCAACAGCTCCTATAGCCAAAAAAAGTAATTTACGTTGTGCTGGACATGATTGCAGCACTTCCAAAGCCGACATTGTTGAAGGTGAAACAGCTAAATCCTCAACAATGTTATAGTTCTGAGCCGCGCTCACATGTGGATTGAAAGCCGACTTTCGAAGTATACCCTTGGCGGGTGGTTTGATTACTAAGTCTGGATTAGGTTTCTTGATCTGTAGTGGATTGGAACCGGGAGCTAAGGTTGATGGGTTAGAATGAGAAGATTCTACTTATTTACCATCAACAAGACTTTTACTTCCATAATCTTACGATCGAGTCACATTCTTAACATGGGACATCATCAGTATGGGTTCTTTGTTGGCATTTGAGGAAGAACCTATCATCTTACTATCTTGATTTGGAAAAGGATCCTTCAAAACAATAGGAGTTTTGGAACCTTTGACAATTTTCACAACCTTTGCATGATGGCGGAAGTCTCTCGTAAAATGCTCTTCATCACAAATGAGACAAGGATAATGAGGTTTGCGTTTCTCGTCAGTTGATTCCGTTTTTTCTGGTTTCTCTTTCAAATTTTTATATGTCTTATTTTTATTCTTCCCTTTTTTCTTACCACCGGATTTTGATTTGGTTGTAGATGACTCTACAACATGAATATCAGCGGAAAGTTCTACGAAAGAATCTCTTGTCAGGGAATCTTTCAAGGTTATGATAGGAGAAGAATTCTAGGAAGACTTCTTCTTACTTTTGGTATTAACCGTACCAATTATACCATCAGCGGCATGAGACCCTGAAGAAGCTGCAGTGATTTGATTTTTCTTGGGAAAATCAGGGATTTTCTCGTGTAACGTACCTGACTGAGTATAAACTAAGTCAAGATACTGTGATTGATCAATTACTTGCTCCTTAGTAACGAGTTCGGCCTTAGCTACATCCTCAGTGATCTTGGGCAGTAAAGATTTTACAAACCATTCAGCTAAGATCTGATCCGGGATAAAAGAATTTCACTAAACGTCGTCAACGTCTCCATTCATGAATGTGATCTGAAATGTAAGTGGACGTTGACTGCTTTAACGAAGTTAATAATTCCGTGCCATTGTCATATCTGACTGGCAACTGAAAATGAGTTAGAAAGGAAGTAGCTAACTGACTAAAATTACAAAAAGTGGCTCATGGTAACTCAATGTACCACTTGGCCGCAAGATCAATTAGAGTGCATTGATAATTCATCACATGGTTCAACTGGTCCTCTCCTGGCTTACCTTCAAACTTAGGAATATCACTAGGAAACTTATTCGGCATTGGCAGCCAAAATGGAAGATAGTTAATTGGATCGTTCGTAAGGCGTGACAAATCAGGCAAGTCCAAAGTTGCGATAAATGGTAACTGACGATTATGGTCCCTAAAACTCTGGGTCGTCATACCAGCCCTAGGAGAAGGATATCCAGGATAACTAGGAATTGGAATTGCATTTGGGATATTATATCCTCTTGGAAAACCAGGATTAACCGGACCATACTGGGGTTGTTGATGTTGTTGATATGTATACCCATGGTACGGTTCATACTAATAGACTGGCTACTGCACAGCAGGACCGAATTGGTACTGTCCTTGGTATGGTTGTTGAATAAATTGAGGTTGACTGGTGACAACTGTACTTAAACCAAGTTTTCCTATAGGCATCTGAACCGAAGTGTGGACCGTGGGTCCAGACTGAGGTAAAGATGTCTGAGGAGTAGATACAGTAGAAACCGGAGCTGTCGATACTCCAAAAGTAGGTGGGGTAGATGAAATAGATGTTGCAATAGTTGCAGTAGTCGTTTGAGGTGGAGTACGAGGCATACTAGGCCCAGACTGAGAAACTACAAAAGGTGCAGAAGTTTGAATAGTAGACTGGACAGGTTACTAGGGTGAACCAGAACCAAGGGTTGTCCAGTTTGAGATGACAATTGTACATTCAATTGCAAGACTTGTTGGGATTGAGATGGATCCCACACTAAGTTCATTCTGGGGTATGGACCCATGACAGGTTGAGAATACTGAAGACCATAACTGGGTTGAGGATAGGGTTGATAATTCAATGGTACATTTCCAGATCCTTGAACATATGATTGACCGGAAGGTGGCTAGTAACCTTGGGTTGGGTACTGACCTTGGGGTTGATAACCCTGAGGCACGTACTGATACTCGGTTGACCTTGAGGTACATATTGATACTGGGGTTGACCTTTAGGTACATATTGAGTCTGGGGTTGACCTTGAGGTACATATTGAGTTTGGGGTTGACCTTCAGGAATGTACTATCCCGTAGGTATGTACTGTCCTTGAGGTTTCACCCTAGGCGCAAACTGAGTACCTTGAGGTTGCCCCCCAGGCACAAACTGGGTACCTTGAGGTTGCCCCCCAGATGATATTTGAGGATTTTGAGGCTGCCCCCTAGGCGGTGACTGGCCACCTTGAGGTTGAGGATTGGGAATAGTACCCGACATCATGAGAATATCTTCTACACTCAATGGTTTAGTACCATTATTTCCAGTTAGTAACCCTTGTTCAATAGGTTGAGGAGATGCTCCCGAAAAAGTACTAGAAATTGACTGATACCCAGTGGGAACAGAAGGACCGCCGTACAAAAAGGCTTCTGCAGATTGAGAAAACATGGATGACTGTCTTGACATATTTAACAGAAGATAGTAACCCCTAGCTGTTGGGTGATTAGAAATACGAGGTCGTGAAAAACTTAGTCCCAGGTTTTCCAAAAAGTTAGTCAATGAAAGATACCAAGCACTGCTCCTAGGTGGATTGTAAAAGATTGATTCATGCTCCCTAAGTTCTATAACAGGTTGATTTTCAGGGATAGGGATGCCTTCTTCTTTTTCCAGAATAGCAAGTTCTTCAATAGCTATTAGTCAAGAAGGAAGATTTTGGGTAATTATTCTCCCTACCCTAGGTGAACTAGGACCACCGGAAGCTGGAGAGGCAAACCCTGATGTTGGAGTAGCAGTAATTTCATATTCAGGCTCAGCTCTTTTAGGTTCTTCACCTATATCACTAGTAGATGAAACACTACCAATAACTTTGGAAACAGACACAGACTGTGTACTATAATCTGCTACTAAAGCTTGAAAATCAGGATGTACCACCAAAGAAGACTCTCCTTCTTCAGGTGACCCAACTCTACTGTCTCTAGGAGTTACCATGGCCCGTAGCCCTTCAGGCTGGCTCGATGAAAACTCAGGAGGTTGGCCCCAAAGTCTACAGGACATCCTCGGTAATTCAACCACGGTTAAAAAATTTAACTACTTCACATGAAAACAGAGTAAAATCTCAATGAAAACCACCTAAAGCCTCTAAAGAACCAAACAAATTGAATCACACGCCTAAAGAATCTAGGAGATCAAACCACACACAAACAGTAACTTTCCGTATTGAAAACACTAGTTGGTGATGAAATCCAATGTCGCAGAATTCAATACAGAAATAGCAGTTAGAACAGTTACCCCGGCAACCTACTTAACGAATAGACTGGCACAAGTTTCTCCACTAAACCGTCTCGAGTGAAGAGAACCCCCCAGAAAATCCAAGTGAGTCTAGCCAACGTCTGCTCCAGGTGCAGTGGGATCTTCCCACCACCGTCACCTTAGGAAGAATCCTATAGAATATGGTCACTATGGTTACCAACAGAAACAAATATACTTGGAGGAACAGCCTACGATCTGATACGCATGCAAGGGCAGAGTAGCAAGCTCAATCCCCTTGAAGGCTCCTTGACATAATCTAAGGTTTACCAACAATTGACCCCAGGCTCCTCGACAATGGTTAATATGAGGTTTACCGTTTTTAATACGTGAATATTTGGCATCATTCCCAATGAGGAAGGATTGATTCCCATACTAGTTCGGACACAATCTTGTGCTTCTCCTTTAAAAGGAGCTTTCCCAGAGCATAGATGCAACAATTGGATTTCTCTCCTACCACAAGATACAGCTACTTGCTTGTTTTACTGTCTTGGAGAGTTAATTACTCCCTACTCCAAGACACTAGCCTAAGCTATGTTGGTGTAATAGAGCCCTAGAAATAAAAAGATTACTAGATTGATTTTACTTTAAGTGTTATTTTTATTGGTTTTTGATTAAGTCAAGAGGTGCGGACATGAAACTCGTGGTGTGAAGACTCGACTCGAAATCACTAAAAAATGCACTTAAGATGATTAAGCAATCTTTTCCCTTCAATGAACTTCTAGCTAGGAAAGAGTTTGAGAGTGTAAATGCTTGTAAACACAAATCTTTCTTAACAAACAAATTAAAAGAAGAGTTTTTGCCTTTTCCAATGCACTCAAAACGAGACAACTAGTTATATTCACAAGAATTTCCCTTTTCTTTCAAACGTCAAAGACTACAAAAACAAACTTTTTCCAAAAGAGATTTTTGTATTTTTATAAAACACTCAAAACTATGGATAGAGGAAATATTGAGATCTATAAACTATAAAAAACTATTTGAAGTAAAAGCTTACAAAATGTCTTTTTCAAGGATGTTTTACTTCGCTATAAGAAAACCAAGGACTGACTTGTCCAGAATCACAAATTAGTCAAAAAACAACCAATTTTTGTTTTCTTTTGTAAAAATGAAATCCAAACTTTTAACACAAGCTTTTTCAAAGTTTCGCAAAGATAAAACACAAGATGGATTCCTCAACAAAGGTAGATTTTGCAAGTGATCAGACTCATAAGAAGGCCAGTAAAAACCAAGGTGATCTGAGGTTTCTACAACTTCTAAGCTCTGAGCTACTACACGACCAAAATGAAAATCAAGACCAACAACCAAAACTTCTAGGAATTTCACCTAAAACCCTAACACCAATGGAATTAAACCAAGGAAAGCTCTTCACAAGTCACATGCAGGTCTGGGCAGGGGATAAAAACATCTAAACAAATACTAAAATGACTGAAAGAGAAAATCTTAAGTTTTTCAAAATTTGAGCAGGGTCCACAGGCCCACAATTTACACAGGTGCATGCATGCTCTGTGTGCAAAGCAAACATGCAGATAAGTATGCACTATGTTACAAGAACAGAGTGCGGGCTTCTCCTAAAGTTATGAAAACCAAAAATAATCCTAGATCTACTAAATCCACCCAATTCCACACACAACAAGCCAAAAACAGAAACAAAAACACAGGTTACTCAGGTCAAAGTAAAAATAAGGAAAACAATCAAGTCCCCAGTGGAGTCACCATTTTGTCACACAGAATGAGTCGAGGTTGCGGACAAGATCGACCTCCCTAGTATCTAACAATATCTAGTGACAAGCAAGCCAATAAAAAACTATCTTTATCTAAATATGAAATTAAAAATAAAGGAAAACAAGTGTTTTAGGCCTACCTTGGGTCCAATGCAAGTTTGTGGAAGCCTCGCTCCTTTGATCCAAATGAGATCCCTTGTAGCAAGAAAGTATACGAACACAAACAAGTAAACAAATTAAATAGCACCTTAAAAGCCAATATCATAAAGCATATACATCATAATGATCAAGGAGATTATGAAACAAACCACATAAGACAATTTGTTGAGAAAAATGAATCTGATTGTATTAATTCAAATCGAAGAAGAACTTTACAACCTGTGCCTTGATGTTGTACAAGCTCCTCCCAGGGTCCAACAAGAAGTCTCCTCTACTTTGACAAGATTCACTCACTTCCCAATGAAGCCAAAAGGTATGTGATTTCACGTCTCAAGCTTAACTAGGAAGTCTCAATTCCACCAGAATTTACCCTAAAAAATGTTCAGCTTCTAACCCCTCTAGCAACTAACCCAATGCCTTAATTTATAGTGCAATGGAGGGAAGTTAGTAGGTCCCCCTTCAAAGGGATAGCTCCTCCTATCAAGGGATTAGCTCCTTCTCTTTTGGGATGAATGAACCACCTTGGAGCGAACAATCCACATTAAAATTCCTTCAAGAATCATCTAGAATTAACCCAAAGTGAGTTTTTTAGAATAAACTTGTGCCTTTTTTACTTTTACAAGGGTACGCACCCACCCCTTTACAGATAGAGTGTGTAGATACACAGGTAACATGAAAAAAGAGTGCGGGCCCGCAAGTAAAAGTGAGAGAAAGTGTGGAACCAGAGCTTTATTGATTTTAATGTCTTTCTCTCATTTGAAAAGCTTGACATGAAGAGCTGAGGTCTGAGACTTGCTTAGGAGGACAGTATAGGTGATGATAGACCCATACTGACTACAAATAGTCACGGTGACGATATTTTTGTGTAACAATTAGTGATAGAATATGCTAAGGAATTTTCTGATCGTGGAATATGAACAAACATTATATAAACAAATGATCTTTGCATTAAATGCACTCTTAGAAATTGGCAATATAAATAAGGATCTGTCATACGATAGATGTTATTTAGTTCAGATACCACCAATTGTGAATCTAAACAAAATACTAATGAATCAACATCAAGAGATATTTCCTTAGTAAATTAATAGCAATAGAATATTCAGCGATATTATTTGATGTAGGACAAATACATACTCATCTCTAAACCAACAACTACCCAAATGGATAATAAATCACCCAAGATGCAAAAGCAAGGTTTCGGGTGTGTCTACTGGCGCCATCGCCGAACCCTAGATATATCAAATCATCCATCAATACCTACCAAACAAAATAAAAAATATCACCATCACTAAAAGCCAATAGATAGATATGTACAATAATACAATATATACAATCAACTAAATGATAGGCCGAAGCCATGGGAATCCTAGAGATGTTCACTGCAACAATTTGTGAGATAACAAACATATTAGCTTTGGCTGAAAATTGTGCTACAACTAAAGGGTTTAAAACTGCATGAACATCACTAGTAGAAGGACTGGACAAACTTGATTCTACTTCCTGCAAATGAGGGAGGAAATGTGAACGACGATTAAAATCATTCCATGGTCTTTCAACACCCATCATTGCTTCTAGAATTGCTTCTTCATATGGCAAGACAATATCTAAGAAATCCTGAGAAGAAGTCGAATCTAGAGTCTAGGCTGGAGCCACATCTCCATCCATCTCCTCTGGTGAAAAAGGAGTAGGATCGGAGTCTGCAGTGTTAGCAATAGATTGATAAGAAATTTCTACTACAAACATAGGACATACCATTCAACCTACCCATCCCTCATATAATTTGGTGGTAGATGAGGGTAAGGGCCAAGGATCCGATAAATAATGAGTTCTAAATAAATCTCTTCTAGAAGGTACCTTGGAGGATGAAATAACATTAATTCTAGCTGTAGGAGCAAGAAGATCAAAGGTACCCATTAAGGAAGAGTACATTCCAACTCCTAAATTTTGTATAGCCTTCTTGGGATTATCTACTAACAGAATAGTAGATTGAAAAGGTACATGGGAGTCACTCAGAGAATAATCCATCTGATCAAACCTTTAAAATTTTCCCTACATGAGGGAAACAAAGGATGTGAAATAACGACAATACAATAGCATCCATCTCATAAATCGAATTCCTACCCAAAAGGAGATTCTAATCTAGATTTTCATCAACTATTTCTACGTCAATATCTACCACCTTACCCCCAACACGGATGGGAAAGGATGGAATAATCCCATGTGGTCTATGAGAATGGCCATCAAATGTCATCAATAGAGTAGGTGAAGGAACAACCTGAGGCGATCCAATAGCCTTCCAACATGATATGGACATTACACATGTCAAAGCTCCCTCATCGATGACAGTTCAAAATATATTGGTATTTCAATACGTAGACTTAATCTGAAATCCATATGATGTGGGAGTCTCTTCTTCATGTTTGACATATCGAATGTAAGCGTAAGAGAAGTTTTTGGATCAATTTCTCCGATCACAGTGAGTAATGCACTCCTTTGTGCAAGGAATGACTAGAGTACCTCTAATGTTGACATAGCACAAAGGCTCTGAGCCAGATCTTCTACAATCGAGTAGTTCTAGGCTGCCTTATCATTAGGGTTAATGGTCGAGCATTTTCTAGAGCCTTTCGGCATCCGAGGTATAAACTCAACTATGGGCCTCTCGATATGGAGTGGCTGTGAAGCATCGGGAGAAGACTTAGCCTTGGATGTTTCTGATTCACCATAATCACGTGACCGTGTAGTAACATCAATATGTGAACTCATCATGTAAACATTTCATGTATTTTCCCCTTCCTGGTTGCCCCCAGCAAGGGTACCAATACTAGAGTTCGCGCCAGCAAGTAACTATTACCCTTGGGAAAAAGAGTTAGTTAGAACAAACTGGGAGTAAGAAGACCCCTACTGAACTAATAAGTGCTAAGCATCTTGTATTTTAGGGCAAAGATGAGTCAAATGATCTCCATTGCACAACTTGCATGGAAATTTTACTTTTTTCTTAGACTCTTTTTTACCTCGTCTACCATCATTGCCAGGTTTGTTTGCATTTCCCTTCCCATCTTGGTTCTTTTCTCTACCTCGTCCTTTCTTCTTCCCATTAGATTGTTGGTTTCCTTTAGGGTTAGAAGTTTGTATGACATTTATAAACATAGGTTGAGAAGACATAAGTACCGATGGTGATGCCTGCATAGAAGAAGAAGTTTGTAAAAACACATGTTGCAATTGATTTAGTAGGTTGATTTTGTTAGCATTGATCAATCCGAATAGCCCATCGGCATGGGGACCTGGCTTCAGCTTGGCTAAATCAACCTTGGACCTAGGAGCATCAGGCAGAATTTTCTGAAGAACCCCAGATTGAGAATATGTAAGTTCTAACTGTTGGGCTCTAAAAATAGCCTTCTCTTCAGTGAACACGCCAGAAAGTGATACATCCTTAGAGATCTCAGGTTGTAAATATTTAAGAAACCATTCAAGAAGGAATTATTGTGGAATATCAGCTTTAATGAGCCTCATCCTTCTCCTCCATTCCTAGATATGATCCAAAATGTGGGTTGCCTAATCCTAGTGAAAATTAGCTAATAGCTCAGTTCCAACGTCATAACGGACAGGCAACTGAAAATGGTTCAAAAATATTATATCCAAATGACCAAAAGATGAAAAGGTCCCCCCTAGGAGTTCAATGTACCACTTAGCTACATTTCCAGTTAGGGTACGTTGGAATAACCCCAACCTGATTGGATCATCTCTCAGGGAGTTTAACAAACACCATAAGTGGAAAGTAGCTACATGGTCACCTGAATCTTCCTTAGTCTTCCCCTCGAATTTGGGTATATAAGACTGAAGCTTGGTTGGAACTGGAGGCTAGGCCAAGTTATATCTGATCAGATCAATTGTCAATTTAGAAAGGTCAGACAAGTTTAAAGTTTCCAGAAAAGGTAATTGTAGAGGACCCTGAGCATTCCACCCAATCTGGGCAGAATTCCTAACGTTCTGAAAAGAATACCCTGGATTTTTGAAGGCACTAGGTTTCCTGAAGTAATTTGTAGAGCCATCTAAACCATAAGGAGTTCCTCGTGGTCCAGTAAAAACAAAATTTTGACTAACTCCTACCGAAAAATTCCATAACCAATGAAGTTTCCCCCTAGAGAAGTATTGAAAGGAACAGGGAGCCCTTGGTAAGGGTTCTATGCATGAGCATAGGGAGAAAAGCTATGAAATCAACTAACAAAAGAATATGGCATGTTCCCCTATTGGCCGAAAGAGAATTTATTCCCGACTCCAATTCCACTAACTGTAGGGTTTGTCCTTCCTTAGAAAGGATTATAACTTTGACCAGTGGAGGAAAAAGGTACTAATCCTAAAGATGGGATAGAATGCGGTATATGACCACTCCCAAAAGGGAAACCCTAAAAATAAGCTAACCTACTTGCCATGGAAGTCATAAATGTGGAGGCAGCTAATGGAAAACTTAACAGAACCGAAGGAATCGTGTTGGTCGGCATTCAAAAGGGGATAGAACTAGTGCCAGAGGTGAAAGCTTGGGTGCCCCCACTCGAAGACAAAATGGAGGTAGAGCCAAATATCGCAGTGCTAGGAGTAACAAAAGGTATATAAATTGTTCCTCCTCCTTGTACAGATACAGGAGTTTTCATACTAGTAGAACTTATGCTGGAAAGCATGCTCCCAACAATGGTCATCGCAGGAAAATATCTAAAATGATTTGGGCTCGAAGTCCTTTTGGTCAGAGTCCTGATGTATAACAAAATGTCTGGATGATCGAGAGGAAGAGGAGAATTAGGAGTCAAAAGAGACTCGGGAAATTCTTCAACCTCAATAATGTCTTATGACTGAAAGAGAACTCGAGAAATAACTAGAGTGTTTCACTCCAACTCTCTACTTATACCAGGTCTATTTTGTGAATCAATAACTCCAACTAGAGGATCAATCTCTCTTGCATATGCTACCACTAATTGGAAATCACCGGCAGAATTTCTCCTACACCTTCGAAGAGAAGTCTCAGCACTCGTAGGTGAAATCCCACAAAGCCTCCTAGACCAATGAATTGGTTGATCAGCCAATTTTAATTTTTTTAAGAGATCTAATTAAAGACTCAAAAAAACTGTAAATCTAGGCTGACTAGGAACAAAGATCACTCTCTAAAAAGTCCCTAAAGATAGAGCCAATCAAACTACTTCCAAGTATTTCTACTCCAGGTGATGATGAATGGACACCAAAATACAAGAAAGCTAAAATCAAGGATGTTACAAAAATATTCTCAGTAATGATGGCCCAGGCCTACTAGCGAAGGTAATAGAAATAATTAAGATGACCTCCAAACAACATCCTTTGCCTGTGCAAGCACCCAAGCTTCACAAGGGTACCTTCCAGAAGTACTAATGAACGTGATTCAACATCTGCCTCAAGTGCCACGGGATTCCCCTCTGCAGCCACCTATGTGATCCCTAGGAATGACAACTATGGGCACCAGTTCCTATCAAAAGTAGGGTGAAACAGTCTTGAGGCGGGATCCAACAAGTAGGAGAGGGGGTATCTCTCTTCCTTGTCTTCACTCTCCCTTGTGCTTGACTCCCAGTCACAAAGCTTTCCCAGTCTTTCTAACAATACTAGATTTCACTCATTATTTAACTTCTATGTCTGATGGTTTGAGTGGCCTTGGACAGTTAACTCTCCACTCACCTATTTCGAGGCCCTAAAGAACTTAAACTCGGTGTTGTTAATGAAAAAATTAAAAAGTTCTAGTTCTTTTTATTAAATCGCTTGATTTTAGAGGGTTGTTATTTAAGTCAAAGGTATAATGAGAGTGAAACTTATAATGTTTTTGATGCAAAAGAAACCAATAGAAACTTAACTATATGAATGTGGTTATTTTCTTTCGATGAAAAGGGATTTCCACTTGGTTCTACGAAAACTTATATAAGAAAAATACTCTTTTTCTTTTCTTTTTAGAAACACTACACACACTCAAAAGCTAAAAAGACTAATAATACTTATGATGCAAACTAACCTAATGCAAATCTAAATGATGATGCAAGATCCTAAGAATACTCATACGATAAGAAAAAGTGCTTCTTTATAAGGTCAATAATCCAACTTGACATTAAAGAGGGCAAAAACTTAACAAACAAATTTCCCTCAAAAGCAAGCAAAACAAATTGGAAAAGATCACAATTGCTAAAAAACAAAACAAAATAAACCAAAAAACTAAAACCTTGGAAAGAAAAAGAAAGGCTAAAACTATGTTTTTTTCTTTCTCTTTAAAAAACTAAAGAAATTTTTGAGGTCATAAAAAGAACTACTAAATTTCAAAGATCAAGAAACAAGCACAAAGAGTCCTTAAACTTTGCAAATTAAAAAACTCATTAATAAATGAAACTTGAAATGAGAAGGACTACAAACTTGTACAACCTAATCTAAAAAGTAGTACTAGACTTCAGCAAACTGACAAAATGTCAACAAAATACTCTCAAAGATTTCCAAAGAGACACTAAAAAATCACGAAAACAACAAGCTCAACAAAAAAGGGAAAGAAAAGAAAAGAAATTCAAAAAATCAGTTATAAACGAAACTGAAACCAATTTCTTATTCTAGAAGTTCAGAACATCCAAGAACTTCTGAGAGAATCCTTGAACCCAAGACACAAACTGAAACCTTACTAAAAAATCAATCCTAGGCCAACTAGACTTTTCACTCAGAAAGAGATTTGAAATTGAAAACTTGCAAGAGAACTGACTTCTACAGACAGTGGATGACCAGAAAATAGAAGAATTCACCAGGAAAAAGACCTAACTAAGCAAAATATTTTGAAAAAACAATTCAATATTATGTATATCCGACTGTGTAAAGACACAGAGGGGTGCACACACATTTCAAAGATAGGAAACTCGTGTATACGTGAGTCTATTTAAGTAAACTTTCATGTATACGTGACTATATTCCAAGAAAAACCCATATAAAAGTCTCAATCAAGAAAAACAAAAATTCGAGGCCTAATCCAGAATATTAGACTTGATGCCTAGGATGCTAATAAGTCAATGACATTGCAAAAACAAGAAATCAAGAAAACTAACCCCAATCAAGAACAAACAACCCAAACTAGGAAAAACAAGAAAGTTTTCCCCAGTGGAGTCACCAATTCTGTTGCGGGTGGGAACACCCTAAGGCCTTGGGTTGAAAACCCCAACAGAGTGGAGGGCATACAATAGCAATAAATGTGCAGACAAACAATCCAAATTCTTAAACTACTAAACTAGGAAGCAATGGTATTACTTGAAGGTCCTACATTCGGTGTCATTTCTGCATGGTCCAAACCCTCTACTTCTTCCAATGCCTTTAAAACTTATAACTTATTCAAGAAAAGCATATCCAAAAATACTAATAGAGAGCATTTTCATGATATATGTGTTATATCATATAAGAAAATGAGCAATTAAGCATTAATGTAAGATTTTTAAGCAAATCACAACATGGATCAATGCATAAACACGATAAATATCAAGAACAGAACAACATTTCTTTATTGATGTAAGATAAATGAAAGGTGGAAGACTACAACCTGAATCTTCCTCTAGCTCCAAGTAAAACCATCCTCCAGATCCATCATGTCCCAACCTCAACAATCTTCCTCCATCAATACACACAAGGATGTCATAAGAGGGATGAAGGACATCTCAAAAGAGGAAACAAATGTTTCCTATAGCTTGGAGAATGCAAGAGGCATGGGGATTTCTTCATACTCAATCAGGGATCAATCAAATATAATATCAATATATCATCTCTTCTCCCTTTAGGCCTTCCCATGGAGTTTTATTTATACTTCTCCAAGTTAGTTTTTTTCAGTTGGGAAATAGTTAGGCCACTACTATAATTCGTGAGTAATAGGTAAAACCCGTAAACTATACCTGAATTTAAAGAGATTTATTATTTTTTAGTGTTTTAACACATATATGTAGGTTGGGTATATACTGACCCTCATGTAGATGCTTTTAACATAGGGAAAAGTAGCGTATGGGAAATAAAACATCGTTTTGTAGAATTTGGACCAAGTCTGGAAAGGAAGGGTTTCCCTAGGCCATAACCAGAGCATCAGATCTACCAAGACTGGTAAATGGTGCTATAAAATTACCCCAGTAGAGTTAATTGCATCACCTCTCTGTGCAAAAAGCCTTTCTCTTCTTTCGCCTTACTCATTTTCACTTTTTCGAAATTTTTCACATTTTCAATTTTTTCATTTTCATTTTCGTAACTGTGCATAACACTTATTTATTTCAGAGGGGAAAGAGGGATCTCGACTTATTAAGAGTAGGAGAGGTTGTTCCTTCAGAGAAGTAGTTCGTATATAACCATCACGTGCTTGTTAAGTTTTTCCCCCTCACCTTACTCTACTTGATTGAGCTAATAAGGACTAACCCGAAAAAACCAAATAGAGTAGGTGATACTAGTTAGCACACAAGCACTGTGTTTTCACCAAGCTTCACTGCGAACAATATGTATTTTCCATTGATGTATTATGGACTGAGGACAACAATTTCTTCCAACAAAGAGAGTACAGCAGATAACCAAGTATTGATAACTACACAAGTCCTCTTGTACTTTAACCAGCTTGTTTCAAGAGTCACACACAATCCATGCGAAACTATCCTACGAACATAAACAAGAAAACAAAATTGAAAACAAAGAACAAGCAAAAGTAACTACACAAGAAAAGCGAGTAAGAAAACAAACAGGAAAGCAAGCAAATGAAAAAAGTAAGAAGCAAACATGCATGCAAGAAAACAAACCAAAAGCAAGCACTACTCCTACTCCTAAGCTAACAATGCATGGGTCAGATCACATGAAGTGATACTTCGAATGAATCCATTGGTACATTGGTCGACCCATGTTTGTGAAGGCATGGTTTGTGAATAACACAGTTGTGTGAACCAGTAAACATGAAAGATATAACAATGAAGACAGACACAGTCCAAGTTTAAATGTGTCCATAGAACATAAGTGAGTGCAAGTGCACGATATGCAATCCATGGACTTACCATGGTGTTGTGAGACACTGCGTGTAGTTTTTAAGCATACGCATACTCTTGACTATGACATGCAAGAAAATGAAATAAACAAAGAAAACTTGCGTCATGCATGTGTGCTTGCTATGTAAGATTCCTCCAATACATGAGCGATGAGATTGTGTAGTTTGAGTGGAGAAAGTATAATCTTTATGTGAGATTGATCTTCAATGCATAGAGATGAGTGATGAGGAGCCTTGGGTGTTTCAACAATTTCCTGATCGGAAGTGAAACCAACTTCAGGATAGTGAGGGCCTGACATAACCATCATCTCGGGTTGAAGTTCCTCAACATTCTATGAGTTTTCGACTTCATCGACAAATAAATCATCATAAATAGGTGGATTTGAAAAATCAACAGCGATAGAATCATCATGATGATTGAATACAGGGGTAAATAGATCATGAAAACTACGATCATCAAAATAAAATATTTCATTGGCATCCCCATGATCTGATGAATCAAATAGAGGGGTAGATGAAAAGTGGAAAAATTCACCCTTTGCATTTCTAAAAAAGGTAGATGAAAAATCAAGTGGATTTTCAAAGAATCATTCGTCTTCTCCATTGTGAGATGATGGACTGACATCGGGTGTGTTCTGTGAATGATCAACAATGGGTGCATCCATAGACAAAGATACACATGCGAAATCAAGGATGGAAGAATAACTAAAGATGTCAGGGAAAAATGGAGGAGGCGTAGACAGAAGGGAATCATCCTTCACCGCTGGTTGATGCTCAGGCTCCCAGTCATACTCTTCATGAATGACAATGCAGGTTGGTTGTGCAACACCAACTCCATCAATAGCTTGATCCTCATTCACAATAGGTGTAGAGTTTGGAATGGAAGAACAAAAAACAGTGCAATCCAGATGATCAGCAAAAAACAAAGACAAAGGTTTACGTAAGACATGCATGTGACAACCCATGGGCTTCACAACAAAGTCTGTGTGAAAATTGAGAGAAGTGATGTAGGGAGGATGTGACAGTTGAAAAGATGTGTGTGCATGTTCTCCCACATCACTATGCAGTGGTGGAGTTGTTTGCTGAAGAGATGGTGGACAGTCACTTGTGACAGTGACCATGTCTGTCTATGATTTTGCAACACCATCAATGAAGTATGATGAGAAGGGCTTGAGCTTGAAATTATTCCTGGGATTGACAGATTTGGTAATAAAATATTCAAATATTTTCATGATATACTGGAATTTCATCTGACTTTTCGGATCTTGACACTGCAATACAAGGAAGCATTATTCCATTGTTTTAATAGTTTTTTGTCAATAGGTTCTGGATCAAAATGAAAGTAGATTCAATGAGATGACAAACTTTCTCAAGTCAATGCACGCTACCAAGTGGTAGACTCCGGCACCACCATTGTGAGGATTCACAAAGTGGTGTATGCAAGCATCAGGCTAGCCTCTTCATCAAAGAAGTCATCTTCATCATCATGAAATGCATAGATGTATTGTAAGTACACAGGCCAGGCCACTTCGTCTTCACCATCATATGTGAAATCGGACAAGAGATTAGAAAACTCCCTCATGGTGTCGAGAGGTTTAGCATGTGAAACACATCACATAGGGAGGAGTCTGATAGTATCCATAATAGATGTACGAATATTCAAAATAGGATGAGA
>APFE030517767.1:184151-227084 GCA_000404065.3 Pinus taeda | reverse complement strand
ACTCTGAACTAATGCATACAATTCTTTATCATAGGTAGGATAGTTAACTACTGCAGGATTAAAAGTCTCAGAATGATAACATATGGGTTTGTCGTGCTGTGTCAACATTGCTCCCATGGCATAGTCACTGGCATCAGTTTGGATCTCAAATTGTCTTTGTAGATCTAGCAGTGCTAGTACAGGCGTCGTACTAATATTTTCTTTTAAGGTGTCGAAGGCTTTCTGCTGTTTGCCTCCCCACTGAAACACCTTGTTCAATCCTGTCAAAGCATGTAAGGGAACTGCAATTGAGGAAAAATTTGAAATGAACTTCCTCCAATATTGTGCTGCTCCTAAGAAGCTTCTCGTTTCTGTAGCAGACGTGGGTTTAGGCCAGTTTATGATGACTGCCACTTTAAAGGGATCTATTTTCAATTCACCTCCCCCTACTATATGACCCAAATAATTTAGAGAGGTTTTTCCAAATTCACATTTGGAGAGTTTAACATAAATTTTTTCTCTTCTCAAAACATCTAATGTCTGCTTAACATGCTTTAAATGTTCTTCCCACATTTTACTAAAAATAAAAATGTCATCCAGATACACAATAACAAAATCATCAAGAAAAGGTCTGAGTACATCATTCATTAATCTCATGAAAATAGCAGGAGCATTAGTTAGGCCAAAAGGCATAACCAGCCATTCATACAATCCCTGCTTTGTTTTGAAAGCAGTCTTCCATGCATCTTGCTCTGCAGCTCTAACCTGATGGTATCCACTGTGCAAATCCAGCTTGGTGAAATAAACAGCTTCCTTCAATTGATTTAAAGATCATCTATGCGAGGAAGGGGATAATGATTTTTGATTGTTATCTTATTTAGTGCTTGGTAATCAATGCACATTCTCCACGAACCATCTTTCTTTTTCACCAGAACGATTGGTGACCCACATGGTGATGTGCTAGGCTTGATGAACCCTTTCTTGAGAAACTCCTGCACCTGCTTCTTGATTTCAACATTCTCTAAAGCAGACAACTTGTACATCCCAATGTTAGGCAAAGGAACATCTTGTTGCAAAATAATATCATGTACTATTCCCTTTTTGGGTGGCAGACCTTTAGGTTATTGAAATAAGATATCATACTTTGAAACAATCTTTTCTATGTTAGCTTGCTGATCGGCATTACAACCCTCAAATATATTGGTCTTATCAGGTGCCTTTTCCTTTACAACCATCAGTAAGAATTGTTTGCATGAATTTATCATTCTTTTCACCTGTCCTGAGTTTATGAGAGTATAATTATTCTTGAGCTTGTGAGCTCTTACAAAGTATTCGATTCCATCTTTAACAAGTAGATACTTGTTCTCAGCTCTATAGAAAATAGTCTTTCTATCATACAAGTAAGGACTTCCTAAAACAATTCCATATATATCCAAAGGAATTACATCTAACTCAACCTCATCTACAAATGCTGACCAAAAGAAAACTTGAGTTTGCACTGTCTAGTCACTTGTAGTTGTGCTTTATCATTCAACCATCCTAATGGGTATGGTTTCTTATGAGGTGTAGTTGTTAATCCCAATTTCTTACAATTGCTTTAGAAATTAGATTTAATTGTGAGCCACTATCAAACAAGGTATCAATCTTTTGATTTTTGGAAATAACTCAATATGGAAAATCTCATGTCTTTTTCTCTCATGTTCTTCATCAATAACAGATTGAGCAGAATTACTAGTAGATGCTTCAGAATTCTTACCTTTTATACCAGTGGCTGCAATTATTGTTTCATCTCCCAAGTCTGACCCCAAATCTCTCTGAATAGCTGCAGCAGTCTTGCAAGTTCTCCTGAAGCAGGTTTTCTTGGCAGGGTGGTTCTTGGATTCCCCAAGCCACTCGAAGTACATAAATTCTTGTTCTTCCTACCAACTCTGTGACCCTCGGTCTACAGTGGAAAGAACCAATTGTGATGCTCAATCCGGACAGATTCCTCTATGGGAAGGCTTGAATCTTCAAGCTCTCTGGTGCTCGATGCTGCCTGTGGTCAACTCGGCCCTCTGTCTCTTCTGCTTGGCTTTACTTTTCTCTGTGTTCAATCCTCCTCTTAGGGTGCACTGTTCACTGTCTCTCTTCGTCACTCGAACTCCTCCCAATCCTCCTTCTTCTTCTTCGGCTGTCTCCATTCATGGCTTTAGCCATTCGATCCCTATGCATGTTCGGTTCCTCTCCCGCCTGCGTCGATTGACCTTCTGCAGCTGCTCTTGGAGTTCCCTGTTTGGCGTCAGAATGAACGCTCGGGAAGTGGCCACGTGTCTCCATCTAACTGGTGCAAGCATGCTTCGTCAGTTCGTTTCTTTCGTTACGTCGTGTATGCGTTCTTTCTCCACCGTGGCGGTCAAACGGACTCCAAATCCCTTTAGAACGCGGCTTAATCCCCTGTCGATTCCGCTTCCTCCATCGAGCGCAATCTCAGCCATCTGATCTGGGCTCCTCCAGATCCAACATCATACGCACGTTGAGCGCGGTTGACTTGCTTGACTGATAGCGTGCGATCACGGTGGTTTTTTTCTCACCTCGGCTGCCACGCATCGATCGCTGAGTGGGATCACTCCGCTCTCCTCCAAAAACTCTTACCATTCAAGGGCGCCCCGATCGATACCGCCAGTTTTCCAGAGCACAAGTCCCACCTTTACCCTTTAGTGCTTTTTGTTTCTCCGCCCGTGGTTCTCCGGCCCCCAACGCGACCGAGTGCTTAAGGCTTTTCCATTTTAGCCTTGTTTGCCCAGCGATGCGTGATTAGCGCTAACCGCACATCAAAATCGTCTCCTTTTCCCAATCCGGGGCTCCCAGGGGCTGCTTTGACCTCCTGCGCAGTCTCCATGGGCCTCGGTCAACACGCTTTGACCGAGGTCCTCGTTGTTCCACGTTGGCGGCCATTGCCACTAGTTCAATGCATTTTTTGATCGCTGTTTTGGAATTTTCAAGGATTTGTTCAACTCGATACAGTCAAGGTTCTTGACAGTCTTTTGTGGATCTGATTCGGATCATTTTAGTTGCAACTCTTCATTTCCTTACATACGTGTAGATTTACTCTAGATTATGGGATCGGGTTCCATGTAGGTTCTTCATCATTCTTGATTAAGGCTCCTTGTGGCAGGTGGCATGCCAGGTTTGCTTTTGCGTCTGCTTCCTTATTTGAGCCACGTAGAATATGGAAAAGGAGATAGGAAGAGAAGTCTTGGAACACGTATCTCAGCCTTTGAAGTGTCTTGTTGAGCGTTGGATTGCTGAAGTGGTCCTCCAAATTTAATATCTTTATCAAAATTTCTGAGTCCCCAAAGACTTGTATTTCCTTAATACCTTTTTCACGTGCTATCTGACAGGCTTTTAGCAGCCCAAGGATTTCTGCTTGGTTGTTGGTTCTTTGCCCAAGTCCCCAGCTAAAGCTATCTTCATGAATACCCTCCGGGGAGTAGATCACTCCGCCTGCTCCTGCTGTCCCTGGATTGCCTTTGGAGGCACCATAAAAAAAGATTGTTGTTTTACCCTATTTCCTCCACCAAGCTTGAAAATTTGAGTCTGCTTCTTGTAGTATCCATACAAGAGTTTTACTGGGGAAAGTGGTGTTCTTTATCCTGTCTCGAAATATATAAGTTCCCATCCAATTTTTTTCTTCTAGGAGAAGCATGTTATCGTTTTTAAGGGGATGATTGGCCGCAGTCTCGAGGAGTAATGCTTTTGCTTTTGCTGCCACCTTCAAAGGGGAGTTCAGAATGTTGTTGAAGATCTGGTCGTTTCTGGCGAGCCATATTTTCCAGCAGACGTATTTAGGTATTCCTTTCCAGATTCTATTCCATGTTGTCTTTCTTTGGGTCATGTGAGGATAACACATTCTCTAGGTGCTGAAAAGGGTAGCTACTTTGACTTTCGATGGGTCAGAGACATTGAGGCCTTGAAGGATGCAGTCCCAGAATTCTTGAGAAAAAGAGCAATCCATAAACACATGCTCCATGGTTTCTTGGGCTTTGCAGCAGAGAGACCACCAATGTGGCCCGTGAATACCTCTTTTACTTAGATTGTCACCAGTTAGCACTTTCCCATACATTAATACCCAGGTGAAGAAATTTATTTAGGGAGACCGAGAGGATCCCAGACTTCTTTCCACACAAATGCAGTATGGCTCGAATCTTACTGTGGTTGAAGAGAGGCAAATCCATGCCTTGCGTTGTAGATTCCAGTCTTTCCCCATCCCCATTTGTTCGACAAACACATGTAAACCTGTTCCAGTCCCGTTAACGCTTCTTCCAAGAGGGTCTTTTAACTGTGCATTTTATCTGGAACTCGTGGGATTTCCCAATTTCACCATTTTCCGAGGTCGTTCCATGTCGAGATATCTGCCAGGGTGAGGAATCCTTGTTGCATGAGCCAGTTCCTGATTTCTTTGATTGCTTCATTTTTGCTCAAAGGCGACTGTCCCATTATGTTGTCTTGTCACAACATCATGTTTTTTCCATTGTCGAGAATGCGATACAAGTGCTTTTGTAAGAACTCTATCCCACGGCGGCAGAGATGCCATATCGACATCCCTTTGATGTTGTTATCAATCTGAATGTTCCTTAGCATTGAGCCTTTTAGATATTTTTTCTTTATGACCTGACTGATAGGGTGTTTGCTATTTGAGAAGAGGGTCCAAAGTATTCTACCTCCAAGAGCCAGATTGGCAAGGCCTGGGTCTCTTATTTGCAGGCCTCCTTCAGGGATGGGGCATTTAACTGTATCGCAATTCACTAGGTGGAATTTTCTTTGGTTTCCTCTTCCTCCTCTCCACATAAAATCCCTGATAAGCCTGGAGATTTGCTTTGTGATCTTCTTTGGAGCCAGAAGAAAGGAAGCCTGATAAATAGGCAGGGAGGACAAAACAGATTTTATAAGGATGAGTTTTCCAGCATTGATGAGCCATTGACCTCCCCAAGTTGTAGTCTTGGACTTAATTTTGCGTATTACCTCTTTCCATAGCGATAATTTGTTAGGGCACAGGGTTATTTGTAACCCGAGATATTTGATTTTATCCCAAGAAGCGAATCCCAAAAAGCATAAGGAGAGGGTTATTCTTTGATTTGCTTGTTGATCCACATTCCACCTGTATATTGCACTTTTCCTTTTATTTATAAGAGCTCCTGATATGCTGCAAAATTTTTGAAGAATTCCACTGTAAACTTTGGCTATCTTGATGGAGACTCTACCCAAAACAATATTGTCATCTGCAAATAGTGCATGATTGAGAGGCTCTAGCCATTTTGCCTACCTGACTCCTAGAGTTGTCCCTACTTTTTTTCAGCTGTCAGTTTTCTACTTAACAAGTTTGCCATTAGAATGAACAAGAAAGGGGAGAGGGGGCAACCTTGCCTTATTCCCCTCGAGGCTTGAAAATAGTTTGCTGGCTTGCCATTAACTAAAGGAGTTATCCATGGATTTTCAGTACAAGCTTTAATCAAATTGACAAAGTTAGAGTTGAAACCAAAGGAAAGGAGGACTCTGTACAGGAAAGAAAAATTTACTTGATTGAATGTGTTTGCCATGTCTAGCTTTATGAGCATACCTTGCTCCTGCCAAAGATAACTGGAATGTATGACTTCTTGCACCTGTATTACATTGTCCAATATATGTCTCCCTTTGACAAAGACGCCTTGGGTGGGAGAAATAAGTTTCCCAAGCAGTGGCTTGATTTTGTTTTCTAGCATTTTTGTCAGGATTTTGTATGATGCATTGCAAAGCGAGATTGGCCTAAACCTGTCAAAAGTGCCCGGATTCACTTCTTTTGGTATTAATACAAGAAAGGTAGAATTAGTATTGCCTCCCACTATAGCTTTTTGATGAAAATCTTTAATCATCCTCAATAAATCAGTTTTTATTATTTCCCAGTAGATTCTATAAAAATTAATTGAGAAGTCGTCAGGTCTTGGTGCCTTGTTTGGCTCCATGGACCAAATTACTTTACAGATTTCTTCCTCTGAGAAAGGTTTTGTAAGACTAGTGTTGTCCTCCTTGCTTACCAAAGAAGGAACCTGAGAGATAAATTCAGAGATAACTTCTTCACTACCATTCCCATCCTCTTTATAAATATTCTGTAAATGATCTTCTGCTGCCTTTTTTAATTGTTCTTGATCTTTGAGCACAGTCCCATCTGAGCAAGGGATTTTAGAGATATGATTTCGGGATAGCCGAGCTCTATATTGCCTATGGAAGAAAGAGGTGTTTCTGTCTCTAACTTTAAGCCACAGGCTACGAGACTTAAGCCTCCAAGTCTCTTCTTCTTGGCAGAAAGCGTGGAAAGATTTGAATTGGGCAACTTGTTATTTTTCTAAATCTGAAGCAGAGATCTCCTTATTTTCCATGTCCATTTGTAGATCTGTTAAAAACTGAACTATCTCATTTCTGTTGCTGGTGGGAGAATTTGACGGTTCTTTAATCCATTTTTTTAGAGCTCTCTTGGTTATTTTTATTTTCTGCTCCCACACGAAGCTAGGAGATCCTATCATAGGTGTGGACCATGCCTCCAGAACAATTTCCATGAAGCCTTCTTTTCCTGACCAAAGCGGGTTGAATCTAAAAGGGATAGGGCCCAATTTTTCTTCCTCCTCCAGTTGTAAGAGGATAGGTTTGTGGTTTGAGGCCAGCTTTGGGAGAATTTTTGAGGAGATCAGTATTTTTCCTAAAAACAAAGAGCTTTGCGCTAGGAAATGATCTAGACGGGCAAAGATGTGTTCTGCCCCAATTCTATTGTTTGTCCAGGTATAAAGGCCTTTCTTCGGTTTGAAGTCAAGAAGATCCCAATGAAGTATTAGCTCCTCTACTAATGGAAGCATTTGGTCCCTGCCACTATTACCACCTCTGTTTTATTTTGGATCAAAGGCGAGGTTGAGATCTCCAACCACTATTATATTCTGAGGGGAGTAAATGTCTAAGAAATCAGACAAGGTCTGCCAGCATTATTTCTCCTCTGTAAGGAGGACTGGGACATAAAGGTTGAAAAGAGATATGGAGAGCTTACTAGATAGATGTCAAAGTTTGGTGTATATCCAATGTTGGGTCTCAAAGGAACTTTCTAATTGAAACTTGTCCTCTGACCACAATGTTGCTAGGCCACCAGAGGAACCTCTTGAACTAATGGCCTTTCCTGCATTTTTTTCCCCATTTTAATTTGTTGATCTCAAGAAGGGTTTCCCCTTCAATATTAGTCTCTTGGAGCATGAGGATATCAGAGTTTCTATTTTCAGAAGGTCTTTAACTGCTTCAGCTTTTGCAGGATTCCCCAAGCCTCTGCAATTCCAAGAGACTAGTCTCATTACTTAACGAGAGTGGAGTGAGTTGATCCCCCCTTAGGGGGCCTTGCTCTAATATTTCTCCCAATAGACATTTCAATGGTGGATTGGCTTCCTTGCATTTTTTGCCTCTCTGCCTCTTCTTCCCTAGCTTCCTTGTGAGATTTCCTCCCAACTCTTTTGGAGGGTCTCTCGAATGTCTCATCTTTCAATGACCCAGAGGTTTTTGGAGGTTTTTTCCTTATCATTTCTGCATAGGTAGGTGAGGAGGAGGTTCCTGCTGAGGAGTCAGGTTGGGTTACTTCTATGTTCTTCTTTTCTACTCCGAGTGAAGGAACTCAATGTTCAATCTCCTCTATCTCCGATTTTGGAATTTCGTTTGGTGTGCTAAGGGTTTCGAATAGGTTTATTGACGCTGTTGTCCTTGGCTGTTCTCCTCTTCCTTCCGCTTGTACCATTTTTGTTAAGGGAGCTCCAAATTTTGTCGGTGCCTCTTTCCCTTTGTTCCTGTTATTCACCTTGGCTTGGACTGCTTTCTGCACCTGGGTCCATTTTTCTTCTTTCGACTTCTCTAGATCTTCCTCCTTTTTTTTTGCAGTATCTTGTGAAATGCTCATATTCATGGCAATGTTTGCATTTGAATGGTAGTTGCTCGTATTCTAACTCTTAGATATAAGACCAATATGCTATTGTTAACTTTACAGCTTTAGGTAACCCTATTTCCAAATCGACTTCGACGCATATTCTTGCACATGAGTATTGATCCCTTCTCTCTGCTCGATCTATGTATTTTCCCAAGGTGTTACCAATTGTTTCGATGAGCCCTCTTTCAGCTAAGTTCAAAGCAGATTTGCAAGAATCTTCAATAGGCAGGGAAACTTTGGGGATGTTGTCAAGTTTCTTTACGAACTTGCGCTGAGTTTCCCTTGCTGGGCGTTTACTACTGTCGCTGATCAACTTCCTGAAAGCAAGGATATTTGGTGGAGGAGACGAAAGAGGAGGGGCGTCAGGACCCCCTCCCGGGGCCATGGTGGTGATGGCAGATATTTCGCACCGGGGGTATGCGCGTGCAGATTTAAATTTTTCATTGTTGCTCCCGCTAGTAGCTCGCAATCTAGATGATTCTCCCAACTGGATCTAAATTTTGACTGAATGTATTTAAGCACTTTGTGAATCAAAGCTCTAGACAATCTGTTTATTATTTTGTTTCTCAGAGTGAATGATGATTACTTTGTCAAAGAGGATAGATTTGGTGACTATTGATATACTGGGTTTCTCTTTTTGGATAATATAATTGCTTTTTTATGTTTATCAAATAATCAAATATCTAAATTTTTCTTCTTCAAAAAATTATTTATTTAAAATAATATCAATATAAATATTATTTATTTAAATTTATTTAATTGTTTATAGAGAAAATCATATTTTAATATAGTTATTTTTTTTTTAGAGATGGAATAGAATTTAAATTTTTTAAATATAAAATTAAATGGTTTATGGTATATTGAAATTGTTTTTTATAATTATAAATTTGTGTGTTTAAAGGTTCGTTGGTTAAAGGTTAAAAGAATTTTTTTATATATAATTTATTGTGAATTCATTTATTTATATGTATTTACGTGAGTGCAAATACACACATATATAATGAAACACATGCCTTTTAAATGTATTTGAGTGGTTAAGAAGAAAGTTGTTTTTTTTTCCTAATTTTTTTATTTGAGTGGTTAAGAAGAAAGTTGTTTTTTTTCCTAATTTTTTTGGCTTATTTTTTCTTAGATATGTTGTCGTGTTGATCTAACCTTGAGCCATAAAGAATTTAATTTACCATCTTTGAAATGAGGGGAAGTAACTAAAGAGATTACATATATAATGAAATACATGTCATTTAAATGTATTTGAATGGTTAAGAGGAAAATTGTTTTTTTCCTACTTAAATCTTTTTTTGGCTTGTTTTCTCTCTTTATATTGTCCTTGACCTAACCTTGAGCCATAAAGAATTCAATTTACCATCTTTGAAATGAAGGGAAGTAACTAAAGGGATTTTATAAGAAATGTATTCCATGAAAATTATTGTGTATGTGCACATATATATACACACATGCATATGCACATATGCAACACATTTATGTATGTGTTTTTACAAATGCATACACACATTTGTGCTTTTAATTTTGGTTTTTAACTTTTTATATTAAATTTAATTTTCTTTAATTTTTATTTTATTACTATTATTTGGAGTCGTCTTTAAGTGCAATTTTTTGGAGTTTCTAGTAGGTTTCTGGCCAGAATCCAACCATAAAAATTGTGGCCAAATTTTGATTTTTGTTGTTTAAATTGATTTTTTGACTACATATATGGATTCAACACCCTCAAAACCCCCTAAGGTACTTCAATTGTGAAAAGTTCCCTTGTCAAACTTGTGATTTCAATGAATCCCTGTCAGATTCTAAACAAATTAGATCAGAAAATAAACCAGAAAACTTTCCAAAAGACCCACTAAAACACTACTCGCTATTATTTACCACTCTAAATTTGTGTACTCCAAATATTTTTTAGATTAATTTTGCACAAAATCCAACCACAAATTTTAGAGAATTGTTGGAATTGTAGATATCAATTATTGAGATTGCACAATCCAAGTGCATTAAGGGTTTTATAGAGCACTAAATCTATTTATGCATTCAAATCTACAATTTGAGTAATGGAAAATTACTTTCACCAACAATTGCATCCTAGAATTTTGATGATAATTGTCAAAAAAAAAAAACTAGATCAAGGGATATTAGTTTATGATGAAAGAAGCACTCTCTATAGACCATTGCTATGTATATTACAAATAAAAAACAAGGTGCAAGAAATATTTTAAACTGTGAAAAAGGGGGAAGAAGTTAGATGATGGTTTGTCTTCCCCATGACAATCATATCCACGATCTTCTAGTTTTCATTCTATCTACTCATAATTTTGGCTGCTCATCACTTCCATTAGGGTCTAGGCTTGTGCTCACACTTGGCCTACCCATGTGAATATAAGCATGGCTAGGGACAGATTGAAGAGAGATCATGATCATAATAAATTTTGTAGGAAGTTGACAAATTCTGCATTCATGTTTGAGGAGAGGAAGGCGCCATCAGGGTACAAAACATTAATGAAGAATAGCAGGCATATCAATTTCGAGGGTGAATGTTTGGTTATGAGAATCAGTATGGTACTTATATGCATTAAAGGTGACTAGAATTAGCGGCTTGGTGGGGGCACGCTTGATTGGTTATTAGATGAGGCTTGTCACTATCCTTGATGAAGAAAGGGTATGCAAATTCAAAGTCACAATTGGCGAGGAGGTTTGTATCATTGGTGTAACCATGAATGGATCATGTGGCTCGGAGAAGGAAGAATTTAATTGGCATTTGGATATCTCACAGCCACAATGGAGTATATATTGTCATTGTTAACCGGGCAGGGGGGAATGGGAGCAGTGGAGACACAAAGACAATTAGCTCTTTTGAACTAGAGGATTATCTTGCCTCAGGCCAAGGTGGATAATTTGTGGGCGAGAAGTGATCTCGCGTGAATGGATCCCATGGGTGGAAATGGTGCAACAATGGTTGGAGTCGCTAAGGATCTGAGAACGATGTTAATGGTGGCTCCAACCAAGGGCTTGGTGCAATTGAAGAAGGATGTTGAGCTGGTGGCAGTAGCTCTAATGCAGTAGAGGTAGATTAATGCGGGCAACGAATAGGGCGGCCTTGAACTCGATCCACCCAGTGCAGGCTAACTTGTTTTTATTTTTTAAATCATGTATTGCATATATAAAAGAAAGAAAGAAAAAAGGAAAGAAAGAAAGAAAGAAAATTATTTTAACGTCCACGAGGCTAAAGATAGCCTATGGGGCATATTGCTTCTTCATCTGATTGATGTATTCGGCCATTTTCCTGTGAAGCCTCACAATAAATGCTCCCAACTTCTCGACAAACCCCTCGCTAAATAGATTATCCCAAGAGCTAGCTGCCAGAATATCTGCATAACTTTCCATGTTGTCTTTGAAGGCCTCATAAAATGAAATGCTTTTCAGTTTCCACTCTTCTTGAAGAACGAAAAATGCCTATCCTTTCCTCCCACACTTATTTTGGCCTTTTCTAGTGCCTTGTTTCACAACGGAGTTGATGAGAATTAGTCCTTAACTGAGCAATAAAAATTTTGGCTCTCCAAGAGATATTGGCCTCTATGTACACTTTTTGTTGATGATTATGAGTGGGATTAAACACTTCAATACAATAATTTTTCTTTCTCCCTAGCTCCTTATCCCAAATACGCTTGCAGAACTTATTCATAACAAAAGCTTTTATCTCTTTACTATTTATAGGACATGTGTTCAAGCAAATACCCCATTTAGTAAACCATTTGTTATTTTGCTACATCCAAGTCTTCTTTCTTTTTCACAATATGTCATTAAAGACAACCTTAGGCCATCTTCCCTCTTCCATTTCCTCATTTTTTTAAAATACCTTATGACTCACACCATAGCAATTGCTTCAATAGGAGCAGCCCATGTTTCACTTAACAAGATAGCATAAGGAACTGCACTTTTAATTTTGAATTTCTTTGTAATCAAATGCTTCTGAATTTTCTCAATTTGTTTCCATTGCATGTCAGATGTACTGCTGGACATAGTTCACAACCATAGAGAATCACTGGATTCACTAGAAGCCTAGAAAGAGTTTGAGTGGTTTTCCAGTCCCATAACTCTGCCTCTCTACACCTATTTTGAAAAGCATAAAATGCTTTCCAACCCCCCAAAGTTCTTTTCTTTCTACAGTCATCCCAACTTAGATTTTTGTTGAAGTCAATTCTGAGGTATTTGTAATCCACAACTTCTTCCAAAATGTTGCCTTCAAAGTAGAACTTATGCTAGTTGTGTTTTCTTTTTTTTAGAGAAAACTACTACTTTTTTTTTGCTAATATTGACTTGCATCCCCACCCTTCTACAAAAATGCTAGAGGGATAGTAAGTGCTCTTGCAAACCAAGAGTATATTTAGCATCAAAATAAGGTCATATGCATACAAAATAAGCCTTATAACAAACTTGCTCAAATGGATACTATCACCCCCTTGTGAATTTAACCACTCCTCAAGCTTGCCAATATATAAACCAAAAAGGGTAGGAGACAATGGGAAACCTTGCTTGACCCCGATATCGCTTCTAAAAATTTCAGAAATGTCTGCTGAAGTTCTAATTTTGACTTTCACCTCTTCATACAGCCTATGCACAACTACTCTAAAATGTTTAGGGACCCCAAGGACCTCCATTTTGTGTCACAACTCATCCCTAGGAGCTGTGTCAAACGTTTTTTCTGAAATCAATAAAGCAACAAAAGGCTTCTTCCTTTTTCTCCCAAACTTTTTCAATGGTGTGCCTTAAAGTTATACAATAATCAAGTGCAGAATGTTTAGGTCTAAATCCCGCTTTCCCTTTAGCACGCTTATCTCTTTCTTCTGCCCACTTGCTGATTTTATTTTCTAGCATGCTTCCAAATAAATTTGCAAACAAGGGGTTTATCATTTTTTTTTAACAAGATCGGTTACTTATATATTAAAAAAAAAAAATTCAGAAGAGGGACAATTCCCATTACATATGCCTAAGGTAGCATAGTGGAATTGGTGCAAAATGGGCACGCAGTCCCGAAATCCAATTCATTGTTCTTGTTTTTTAAGATTTGAAAGACATAATGGCTATATTTCCATAAGAACTGACCTAAAAGTAGACAATATTTACAATGCATGTGGAGTTATCACCAGAACTAGTTGACCGAGTGATCTAGGGGTTGTTCTTTCTTATCCCTGTTCTTGGTAGATGCTTCACCTTGCATACTTTGATTCAACGTTCTTATGTAACTGATTGCATTTCTCTTTGAGACCTTCAATTTCCGCCTTCTGTTTTTCAAACTTTTTCTTCTTTGATTTATTCTCGGACTGGACTTCTGCTTTGAGTTCATTGAAATACTTTATGAAATGAGCTATCATAAAGCAGTGCGCCTTGCAGAGAGCGCAAGTGCTGTTGGTTTCAATGCGATCCAAAGGATTTTCTGACATTGGTGAAGTGTCTTTGATTGGCTTGTTGATCTTGTTTCGGATCTTGAACAACTTACTCCAGAAGGGAGAATCATGATCAACAAAAATTCTGAGAGTTAAATACAGTCGGATCAAGGTATTGTGGACAAAAGAGCAGTCCTGTGAGAGGGAAGTAAGCAACAGATCTCCAAAAATTGAGATGAAGGGAAAGAAATTGATCACAAGGAAGGAGGAGAAGCCACCGGGGATGAGCTAAGGAGTAAAAGAGACAAAGAAGAAAGTGAGGGACATGGGAGGATGGAGACAGAGTGAAGAGGGGACAATCCACAGAGAGTCAAACACCGAGAAGTTCGAATGAGTCTGGTTCACAGAGACATACCAGAAGTTAGAGGAAAAAGAATATATACAATCACAGTAAGAAAAACCAATACCTCTCAGGACTGGTAGAGAGGAGATAACTCTTCCACCGGGACTGCTACAACACTTGAAGTGCACATCAAGCGGGCTGATTCGGAAGCAGCATGAACCCGAGCCTTTGCCAAGTAAACAATTCACTCCTGCCTTATTGCCATAGGCATTGAGTTTCTGAAGGAGCCAACACAACCCGGGCTGCTTATAAGCCCGCTCTTTCACCAGAATCTCGTGAGGCGGATCATCCTGCACTAGATTGCACCTGTCTCGAGCATCATTTCATATTTTGCTTGTGCAGTCTCTAAAGATATCGAATTGACTGATGCCTAAATTTTGAATGTCCTTCCCATGAGACTTTCCCAGCTCCGTCATCAAATGCGGATCTTCTCTATGCCTAGAGATATTCCTAACTGTTCTAAAGATATGATAGAGGGTAATATTAGTGCTGAGAAGTTCAGACATCTTGTTGTTTTGTCTATGAGGAGAAACAATATTTTTGCTGAGGTGACTGATGGAACACTGAGTCACATGCCCAACCACAAGGAGGGACAAATTATCGAGTTGTTTTTCATATGAACTATTATTCTCTTGAACCTGCCCAATAGGTCTGTTTACTACATTATTGGCTAGAGAGTTGGCCTTAGTGTTAAAATTTCTCATGACATGTTTATATTGGATGATCCCCAACGGTTTGGTGTTTTCCAAAATCCTTTGCTTAATTCTATTGAGGGCTTGGTTTTTGAAATCTCCCCCTGATTCCATGTAAGTGCCAAGGAGCAAACTATAAGCCTCTGCTTTGTTGTTTGTCATATTGCCCAGTCCCCATTCATAAGTAGTGGTGGCTTTCCCCTCTTGATCAGAGATAATTCCCCTAGCTCCTGCTTTACCGGGGTTATTTTTGGAAGCACCATTGAACTGAAGGGTGAAAATATTTTGGTCTTGTATCCATTGTTCTATTTCATTTTGGGTTCCCCTGAGTTTCCATTCTTTTTTTCTTTTTCCTGACTTTGCTACCACTTGTTTATTCATTGAGTAAACCAACGGGCATTTGTTGAACCATTCTTCCTCATCTTTTTGCCAGTTGGTTTGGTCAATTTTATACACTGAGTTAGCGTTGATCATTTTTGCAACTACACCCAGAGTTTTAGCCAGAATGAGTGCTAGGTTTGGATTTTGATTTTTGAAGATGCAGCTATTTCTAGAGAGCCAAATTTGCCAGCAAAGAACAGATGGGATGCATTTCTAGCTTCTAATAATTGTGGATTTACCTTTTATTGCATATGGGTAGCCTTGTCCCCAATTTCTATTTAGAGTTGTGAGTTGATCAAAATTTTCCATAGGTAACCTCAAAGGACTTGTAATTTGTCGCCAACAGCACTGAATAAAGGTGCATTCTAGGAATAAATGTTGACTGCTCTCCTCCTCATTGAGGCATAGACAGAATATTGATGGCCCTTGAATCCCTTTTTTCTTGAGACTTTCAGGAGTGAGAATTTTACCCTTCAAGAGGGTCCAAGCAAAAAAATTTATTTTTGGAAGGCATTCATTCTTCCAAACTGCTGTCCGAAGGTTCCAGTTTTCAAGGTTATTACTAGATTGTAGGAGCTGATACTCAGCTTTCACTGTAAACTTCCCTCCGCTTGGATCCCAAACAAAGCTGTCTTGGGAGGTTTTATTTGTTGGGGCAACTCCGGTCAACGTTATTTTCAGTTCAGCCCACTGATTTTTTAAGTGATTTGGGAGAGGAAGGTCCTTGCAGGCGGACCAGCAATTTTGATCCTAGATCGAAATGTCATGGAGGGAATTTAGGCTTTTTGCCTCCATCCAATTTTTCAAGAGTCTATACTGCTAGCAATGACTTCGTGGCTCTGAACCCATTATTTTATCTGTCCATAGATTTATATCTTTCCCATTTCCAGGGATCTTTGAAATACAATTTTTGATTTGAGGAATGACCTTTTTGATAAGTCTCCACGCTTGAGTGCATGGTATTTCCGCAATCAGATCAGAGAGAATCTTTGAATTCTGTCCATTGAGGTATTTCTTCAGAAGAGCCTCGACACACCAACTGCCTTTTTCCACTAGCATTCTCCACACAATTTTAAAGTCCATCGATTTATTTGTTAAACTTGTAATATTGATATATATGCCTCCTTTTTCAAAGGGAAGGATCACATGTTCCCAGCGAACCAAACTGATTTTTTTTGTGTTTTGTTTCCCTCCTTGCCAGAGAAAGCCTCTCATGATTAGCTCCATTTGTTTATGGATGCTAGCTGGAGCCAAAATAACAACATACTGATAAATGGGAAGGGCTGAAAGGAGAGCTTTAATGAGGACGGTCCTACCCGCTAAATTTAACCACATCAACCCCCGGCTTTGAAGGTTCCCTCTCATTTTTTCTATTTGCTTGTTCCAAGTCTTGTACTTGACCGCTTCCTTTGTCAGAGGAAGACCAAGGTAGGAAAAATGGCTCCAGTTCCTTTGGACCGGGATATCCATGATTTGAGAGATCCTTTGCATTACTTGGGGCGAGACATTCCAAGTATATATTCTGCACTTCTTATTGTTAGGCAGTGCCCCTGATACAGCCAGGAAGGTATCAAGAATTTTCTTGAATCTCTTAGCTATTAAGCTTGAAGCTCCTCCAATTAGGAATGTATCATCGACAAAGAGAGAGTGATTGATTTCTTTTATTCCTCTCGCTATGCTGATGCCAGTTATCTCCCTTTTTTTCCTTTGATTTTCTAGATGTATGCTTAAAGTTTCCGCCATGATGATGAAAAGGAAAGGGGAGAGAGGGCAACCTTGTCTCAATCCTTTGGAACTTCAGAAGTAATGGTTGGGCCTTCCATTGACCAGGGGGGCTGTCCAAGGGTTTGAAATGCATTCCATTATGATATTGATGAATTTTTTAGAAATTCCAAACTTTTGAAGTATAGCCACAAGAAATTGATGATTGACCCTGTCAAAGGCATTTGTCATGTCAAGTTTAATGACCATGCTTTTTTGTTTTATTTGTATACTACTGTGGATGGCTTCTTGCACCAGAATAACATTATCTGTTATGTGTTGTTTTGGGACAAATCCTCCTTGATTCTTTGAGATAAGAGTGGGCAAGAGCCTTTTCAACCTATTTGCCAAGATTTTTGTGACAATTTTATAGGAGGCGTTACAGAGAGAGATATGTCTGAAACGGTCAAAAGAGAGGGGGTTTGGCTCTTTGGGGATGAGCGCGAAATGGGAAGTTTTTGTATTTTCTCCCATCTTGTTTTTTTTTAAAACATTTTTAACCATCCTGATAAGATCTTTCTTTATTATGTCCCAGTGAATCCTGTAAAAGGAAATGGTGAAGCCATCTGGCCTGGGAGCCTTGTCCGGCTGCATACTCCACATAGCTTCTCTAATTTCTTCCTCAGAAACCTCCTGTTCCAACTCGCTGTTTTGCTGCCCGCTGATTTTACAATCCAACGGAAAGAGAAAATCCACGTTGTCCATAGGCTGGGCATCAGCAGATAAGAGGAATTTGAAATGGTTATGGGCTGCTTCTTTGATTTCCTCTTGCTCTCTTACTTCTTTCCCCTCAACAAGGATTTTGTCTATTTGATTGCCAACTCTTCTGAGCTTGAGATTGTTATGGAAGAAAGATGTATTTTTATCTCCCGCTTTGAGCCAGAGGCACCTCGATTTTTGTCTCATCTCCTCCTCCTCATGTCTGTTCTTCCTGTATAATTCCATGAAAATTTCTTTTTCCTGGGCTTGCTCTTCCTCTGATGTTTGTTGGTTTTCCTTTTCCTGGTTCCATTTTTCCAATTTTCTATGCAGCTTGATTTTTTTATTTTTCTCTATTATTGCATTCTCTTTTGCCCACTTTTTTATTGTTGTTCTTAAATTTTTTAATTTGGATTCCCAAACAAAGTGGGGGGATCCAATAACTTCCATCTCCCACTGTCTTTGATGATCTTGCTAAAGTCCTCCTTGCTATCCCAATTTTTATTGTATTTGAATGGGATTGGCCCAAAATTTTCTATTATGTCTAGAATCAAAACCACTGGTTTGTGATCTGAGGCTGTGGCATGGCCGATCTTGCTTTTTATGGATGAGAATCCTACTACTATACTTTCATGAATTAAGATCCTGTCTAGTCTTTCTTTGATATTATGAGTTCCTGCTCTTTTGTTGCTCCATGTAAATTTTCCATTACATGGAGGTATATCAATGAGTTTATGGGCTTCTATTATTTCTTCCAAAGAAGCTCTTGATGGGTCAGTGAAATATTTTCCTCCCATCTTTTCTTCAATGTTCCTTATTAAATTCAAGTCGCCTCCCAAAACCATCTTACTTCTTTGGCATTCCTGCATCTCTGATTTGACAGAGTCCCAACAATAGGCTTTGTCCCTGTAATGGTTTGGAGCATAAATGTTTAACATTGTGAATTCTTCATTTGTAATTTTGTTTTTGAGATCAGTTCTGACCCACCAGTAATTTGATTTTTGACTGATGAGGTCCCATTTCCTCTTGTTCCACATTGTACCTATTCCTCTTGAGGCACCCAATGAGTCTATCACTGTTCCTTCAAAGATTTTATGTTTTTTTATGAATTTTTGAAAATCTTGGTTGGACATTTTGGTCTCTTGGATCAAAAAGATATCTGGCTGTTCTTGACTGATGATATCTCGGGCTACGTTGGATTTTAAAGAGGAGCCCAAACCCCTGCTATTCCAAGAGACCAAAATCATTACTTACTTACTTTTTGGTGAGCCCCGCTCTTCTCCTTTATCTTCTCCCTGCTTCCTCTTTGTTTGGCCAAAAAAGAATCCATCGGTTGTTGAGTACCTGTGGCCATTTCTTTAGCTGTCGTTTCATCTCTTATTTCTTTATTCAACTTCCTGCCAACTTTTTTTGGTTGCTCTGAGGTGTTGCTTGCTTCTTTGACTTTGTTTCTTGTAAGGATACGATCTATGGTGGGAGGAGGTGAAGGAAAGTTCTAAGTAGGGGAGTGTATAACTGCTAATGCTTTGTATTGAGAAGGAGAATGGGGGGATGAAGGATCTTCTTCTTCCAGGGATTCGAATGGGTTTGATGATGAGGGTATTGGCTGGGTCAAGATGGGAGGGGGAGAGGAGGTTGCAGCTTGGTTTTCTAAGGGTTGCTTTGGTTTTGGACTTGGTTGCTTGGAGATTGTTTTTTTTTTTTTTTTTTTAACTTGTTCCCATGTGTCTTCATTGGCTTCTACATTCTCAGTCATTTCAGTTTCTTTTAGTTTACTACACCTATTAGCAAAATGACCATATTCATGGCATACCTTACATTTGGACGGGATTTGTTCGTAGTCCAGCTGCTGAATATGGGTCCATTGGTCCACTTTGATCTTGATTGCTTCCGAGAGGCCCTTCCCTAAGTCAACTTCTACATAGATCCTAGCGCATGCGTGCATGTTGTCCTTTGGTTCACATCTGTCAATGTATTTTCCAACAACATTTCCTATTGCTTTAACCGATTCATCTCCCCAAAAATGAAGAGGGAGGTGAGGCAAACGAACCTAAACCGGGACTGCATTAGGGATATCCATTTTTGGGTCAAAATCTGGTGACCATCTGTTCAGGTAGAGACCTCTTGAGTCCATGAAGTAAGGGCCGTTTCTGGAGATGAGGTTTTGGTCTTCTTTGGTTTTGAAGAGGAATGTATAGTATCCTCTTCCATAGAATCGTATTGCGGTTTTCCCTTGAATGTTTGCACTCCAGTTGTGCTCCACCCATTTCTGAACAGCTCTGGGAGAGGGCCACAATCTAGTAAATTGGCCAACCAAACCTCTCTCTTCTAGAAAGATCGCTGCTTTCCTTGGAAGACTAGGAGGAAGAGAAATTTCTGGGATATCAGCCAGTTTTTTAACAAACTTTGATGTTGTGGGTTTGTTTCATGGGGCACCATTTTCAGAGATTAGAGAAGTGAAAATCACAGCTTGTTCATTAGAGTCTTGTAGCTGGGAGGAGTCATTCCCAGCCATAAGGACCAGGGGGCCTAAAAAATAACCAACAACAGTACTGGCCAAAGGAGGGAGGCAAAGCCCATTTGCAGGGATGCTAGGAGCGGAAGTAGAAGGCCCAGTAGCAGGGGCTGCCAAGCAGAGGGCCTGCAGAAGGCCGCAGGATCCGAGGCTGGGCAGGGGCGCAGGAGCTCCAGTTCAAAAGCGCGCAAATCCAACCTTCTTTCGATATCACTATCAAATATTAGCAAGGTAAAGAGAATCTCATTGCAAATTTCTTATCTAGGATCCTGCCTATAAATGATTCCTCTCCTGTAGAAGACCGATTTCCAAACAAACATTTATTCGTAATATTTGTTTAAAAATCATGGTATGCAGATGTTGTAACAAGGGGTTTATCATTATGGTCCTATAATTGGAGGGATTATTGAAGTCACCACTCTTGAAAAGAGGTATTTCTAGACTAGTTGTCCAATCTGTGGGGAACCCATGTTGTATGATGTTGTTGAAATTTTTTGTAATGTGAGGTCCAAGAATCTTTAAGCCCCACTTTAGAAACTCTACTTTGAGTTCAACTAAGTCTTTTGCTTTTCCAACACCCAACTTCTTGATACCCGTCTCTACCTCTTGCACCGTGAAGAGTTTAAGATTAGTGTTGACTAAGGGGGAAGGGCCAACCTTGGGATCCTTCTCATAGAGTTGTCTTGCATAGTCAAACCATTTAGAAGTTGTAATACTATTTTCAGTTTTCATCTTTCTCGGTTGGAGCTCCTTCCAAAATAATTTCAAGTTATTTTTCCCAAGGAAGATTAGTTCTTCCCTCCTTGAAAGCATGAAATCGACCTTTTTCTTTCTTAATATCTACTTGTAAGATTTGAGCTTTATGTTATCCTTGTTTGAATTTTTCCACATTCTCCTTTCCTTTTTGCATTCCTCATCAAACCAAGCATTAACTAGAAAGAAATTTGTTTCAGAATTCTTCATTTTTTCTCTTTTGCACTCTGCAAGTGTGCTTTGAATTAAATGTGTTAATTTTATACTATGAAGGACAATGAATTGGGATTTTCTCTTTCTTGAAGAGCCTCTCTAGCATCATTTTGAAGGTATTACAATTTTTTGTAGTCAAAAGAATTCTACCCTTTGAGAGATTTTGTTGAACACACTGAGTTTTCGATTCTAATTGATTCTTTCCAATCGAAGAAAAACTTAAATACTCGACTTGTGATTTGATTTTAAGTCCCAAAGTTGATCTCCAGTCAAATTTCCTCCATTTTCTCACACCAACCATGCGAGCAAATTACATAATCTACTACACTTATTCCATTGTAAGTATTGCAAGTGAAATTATTGGACTTTTCCCATCTAGTCAAACCATTACAAATGACTAAATCGAAGGCCCCACATAAAGTAAGTAATTGTTCACCAAAGCAATTACAGTGCTTGTCCTCTAAAATTATTTCCCACTAATGATTACTCTCTTCTGTAAACCAAATAGGGTTGCAATATTCTTTACAACAAAGAATGCTAGCTTGCTCACTTGCAGTCCTAGCATTGAAATCACCCATTATAAGGACTTCACCTAGCTGAGAATATGTTGCAATATCTGCTTTTAAGGTTGCAAAGGGATATTTGTGGTCAAGCCCTCTACTTTTGTAGATTTCTGAAACTTGCGGCGCAAAATAGCATGCTTCAATTATGATGTAATTCCCATTTTCTGATATTTTAAACCAAATGAAATGTTTATTTGAGTCTTTGTTTTCTAACTGAATGAGACAACCTTCTTTTCCCTCACTAATACCATGATACCCCCATGTCCTTTGCCATTCCCTGTTGCCTTATTCCACACTGCCATCTTCCAGTATCCTTCAAACAAAGGTGTCTTGCATCCTTCATGCTCATGTGTTTCTATGAGGCAAATTATGTCTTTATCTCCCACAATAGGCCTTAACCCAGGTCCTCGTCTCCATGGGTAACCTCTACAATGCCAACAAACTAAACTTAAGGAAACGTCGGTATGACTTGATTGCTATTTATTTTGACATGCAAGACTCATAGTTGAGTCTTTGTCCCTGCTTTCCCATAATGACCTTGCTTCCTGATTTCTTGTTCAAGAATTTGTTATCTCTTCTTTATTACCATCTTGTTGCTTTGTTTTGGAAGGAGGTCCAAATCGTGCTATCAAAGCTTTACCTTTATATATTAGTGCTAAGAGTCTTTTGGAAGGTATATAGGCCAAAGCAATTTAGAGTAGAAGCATGCAAACGATATAGTAAGAAGTCAAGCTTTTTATTTATATTTCTAAACTTAGCCTATGAAGAATTAGTTACATATGTAAAAGGTTTTGGCTTTGAAACGACATTGAAATTAATACAAAAAACTTAACCGTTTCCTTTTTTAAAAAATAAATTGCCAAAAAAAATCCAAATAATTCCAATGTTTAGACAATTTATTAGGGAGCCCACAAACAAGATCATGTAAACATTTTGACTCAGTTAAATTACATAAGTAAAAATTAAAGTAAAATTCAAAAATAGAAGAAAAAAATAATAATTATAATCATTAATAAAACATTTTGAGTGGGTCAATTTACATAAAAATAAAAATTAGAATAAAATAAAAGAAATTAATAAATTTAATAATTGCACTGAAAGGATCTCTCAAGCCCAGTATGGTAGAGATGTGTAACTTAATGTAATGTAAACATTTTGACTTCGTCAAAATAAAATAAAATAAAAATAATTGTAAGTTTAACATTTTAACTCCGTCAAGATAAAATAAATTAATTTAGTAAAAATAACCAAATAAAAATAGCCCTATAAAAATAAAATAAAAATGACGCATGGTATTGAGAGTCCATGGTATTGACCTATGGTTTTCATCGGTTAGATATATAAACATTTTGACCCCATCAAAATCAAATAAATAATAAATAATTTCTCTCCATGGTAGAGATATTGTGAGGTAATGCAAGTTAAACATTATAGTAAAAATAACCAAATAAAAATAATCCTATAAAAATAAAATAATAATAACAATAAAAATGACTCATGGTATTCATGTGAAATATAGTCTATTTAAGGAGGAAATTAAACCAACCATATCTATATGCCCCTACATCCAAACATGAGTGAGCTAGTTGATCTATACATATGGAATAGATGGTAAAAAAGATCAGTCAAACTATGCATTATTTGACAGAAACCTTATGACTTTAATTTAAAGAGTACTACTCCATTCAATGTTGTAAGCAGAATAAGTTTGGATAAGATTTATTTTACCTATATAAATTTGGATTTTACTATTTTGTCTATCTTATTTAAAAATTTTAATCAAATTAAATCTTTCAAATTACAAGAAAATGAACCTAATCAGTGATGGACGCAGTTACTGCTTCAAAATCTCCCAGACAAAATTGAGCTCTGTTATGGCCTCGAATTCTGACAGACAGATCAAGCCTTATCGACAGTCAGTTTGTTGGAATTTGAGGGGGCATCACTTTTAAATTTATAGTTTAATGTTTTTAGGGTGGAGTTGAAAATTAAAAGGTAAGATATTCATTAAACTTTTTTTGAAATTGGGTTTATATATTATATATATATATAATTTATTTATTTATTTATATTTAATTTAAGTAAATATAAAGAATAACAAATTTATGATATTGGCCGCAAGATATGGAGCTTTAAATAATAATTATATGTTTTTTTGTTATTATTGTTTTATTGATTTATTATGTATTTTAGTTTAGTTTTATGTGTCATAAGTTTAATTTCAAAAAATTATATGAAGCGTCCAAGTCTTATAAATTTTGTTTTTTATCTTTTTTAATTGTAATTTCAAAGTATTGTTATAAAACTTATTCTTAAAAATTCATCCTTAGATATGATGAATTGAAATTCATCTTATTGTATATATATTTGTTTTCTTCATTATAATGATTTTAAATTTAATTATTAAGTTGACAAAGAATATTTATTTCTATTAAAATAGATAGACATGGTATACATGAAGATTTATTTTCAATAAAGAAAATGCTAGATTGTAAAACAAATATTTTATTTATTACTAAAGTTTTAAATATTAAGATTTATTTTCTCAATATTATATTATTGTGAGTTTTACTAATTAAAACTATTTTCTCAAATATTATATTGTAATGAATTTTATAAACCAACGTAGATCGATTTAAACTTTGGATCTATCAAACGTCCATAGGGATCAAATCTCTTGAGGTGTAACCTTCTTTTTTGAGTGTAAAACTTGAGGAAAGGTTTGCACCTCAAGAGATTTCATCCCTTTCGGTGCTTCATAGATCCAGAGTTTAGATGAACCTAAGTTAGTTTTAACTATTTTGTCTTGAAGTTCATTATATCATGCTTGAATGCTACATACTCTAACATAATACTAAGATTAACATAATTCCAATGTTTAGATAATCTATTAGAAAACCCACAAATAAAATCATGTTATTTCAATTATTTTGTCTTGAAAATTCATTATATCATACTTAAAAACTAAATACTATGACCTAATAACAAAGCTATCCCAATAAATTTACATGATAAAACTAAAACTTTAATAAAAAATTTATTATCACCTCAATATACATCATTAATATTAACTATTGTTTTATCCATAAAATTATATAACCGCTACGATTAATCCTCTTTTAAGCCAATGTTAATTTGTATTCCTCGTTTTTCTATTTTTTCTATTTCTAACCCATTATGTTATGTTATGGTAAAGTAAAGCTCTTTCTCATTCGTCAAAGTATCTTAATAGTAAGTGGAAATACTTCAAAAATTACACGAGTTTTTGGTCTGACGAAGGAAAATCAAAGAATGTCCGAGTAAAAAGAAAACCCAACATTTCATTTAAGGACTTTTTACTTTGGTTTCATGCCCCTACACACCACAATGAATTTATTTTATCCTTAGCACTTATATATATATGTTTTTTTTTTCATTTTGCACCATTTCAGATCTGCAAACTGCAAGGAAAATAAGATAATGCACCGCCTCATGGCCACCAATCCAACCTATGTGCACACTACTCAATAAACCTTTTTCCCACTTCAATCTTTTTATATTTTGCATTACCACATAATACACCTCTCCACGCTCTTCTTCCACAACTTTCCCTTCGCACTTCCGTTATCACATATTTAAAAAGTGGTCTCAAAGGGAAAGTATTCTAGCCTTTCGTAATAAACAATATTCAAACAAGTTTTCTGTTCTCACATATTTAAAAAGTAGTCTTAAAGGCAAAGTATTTTAGCTTTTCGTAATAAACAATATTTAAACAAGTTTTTTTGCGAACATGTGGCGACAACAGGTAGGTTCAGACGTAAAGTCATTGATTCTTCTTTCTATAGCCTCGCATCCACACCTTTCACCTAGTCATCTGATCTTTAAGTGCAAGAATAATTAAGTGCAAAGAGGAGGTTGGAGACTTTAGAAGTTAAAGAGCATAAAATCCATGTGATAACTTGTAAATAAGTCTTTAGCATAAAGTAATAAAGTTTTGAAAGAGCAAGTGGCATTGCTGCAGGAAGCTATCTTGATAAAGAAGATTGAATGACAACACATGAAGATTGGTGTGCAAAAAATGAAGAAATATGTAGTGGAAAGTAAAGAGGTGATGAATTTGAAACCATCCCAAAACAAAAGGAAAAGTGGTTGCTCAAATAGACAACCATGAAGTGAAAGCAAGAGAAGAAAGCAAAGTAGGTTTTACAAAAGATTCCAAAACTTGGGCACATGTTATTAGCAATTATGTTAATATGGAAGAAGAAGCAAACATTCAAGTTGACAACATGCAAGATAAGAAAACAAGGAAAGGCAAGATAGAGTAGCAAACACAATTATTAAAGGGGTGAAAGATTATGGGAAAAAGGAATGCACTATTGACCTTGCAAGGGACTTCTTAAAAGAAAAGTTGCTTTGGCAAGGACAAATATGCTAAGCATGGAGGACGGGTTAGATTAATGGTGAGAGAGCTAGGCCCATAAAAGTCATCATGTCTAACATGTGTGTAAAAACAAATCATTCTAAGCAAGAAGCAGGGCTTGAGGGGTTTCGCTTTATTCTAGAAGAAGATTTAACTATCAGACAACAAGAGGAAAGGAAGGAGGAAATGTCAAAGGTTAGGGTAGCAAGGGATGGGGGCAAGAGATCATGGATGTATAAAGATCAAGTTGGGATTTCCCTTTCTGGACCTCATTCTAAAATAGAGCAGCGAGATGGTAGCAAAGAAGAGGCAACAAAATCTTTAGTAGGAAACTATGCAACAAGGTCAGTATGGGAAAACAAGGATAAGGACTCAATTGTGAATCTTGTATGTCAAAACAAATAGCAATCAGCTCATACCCAGGTTTCCTTAAGTTTATTTTGTTGGAACTGTATAGGTTACCCATGGAGACGAGGACATGAGTTAGGGCCTATTGTGGAATATAGAGACATAATTTGTCTCATAGAAATACTTGAGCGTGAAGGGTGAAACACACCTTTGTTTGAAGGGTATTGGAAGATAGCAATGTGGAACAAGGCAACAGGGAATGGAAAAGGACACGAGGGTATCATGGTAATAGTGACGAAAAAAGAAGGTCATTTCATTCAGCTAGAAAAGGAAGACTCAAATAAACAATTCATTTGGATTAAAATATCAGAAAATGGAAATCACATTATAATTGCAGCATGTTATTTTGCAATCACAAGTTTCAAAAACTTACAAAAGCAGAGGGCTTGACCACAAAGACCCCTTTACAGCTTTAAAAGCGAATATTGCAATGTATTCTCGGCTAGGTGAAGTCCTTATAGTGGGTGATTTCAATGTTAGGATTGAAAGTGAGCAAGCTAGCATTTTTTTTTGTACATAATATTGTGACCCTATCTGGCTTATAGAAGAGAGTAATTGTCGGTGAGAAAAAATTTCAGAGGACAACAAGTGTTGCAATCTCTTTGGTGAGCAATTGCTTACTCTATGTGGGACTTTCGATTTAGTCATTTGAAATAGTCTAACTAGATGGGTGAAGTCTAGAAATTTCACTTGCCTTACATACAATGGAGCAAGTGTAGTAGATTATGTAATTTGCTCGCATGGTTTGTGTGAAAAAATGGAGGAAGTTTTGATTGGATAACAACTTTGGGATTTAAATTCGAATCACAAGCCAATTTACTTAAGTTTCTCTTGAACTGAAAAGAAGAATCTAGGGTCAAAAACTCAATGTGTTCAACAAAATATCTCAAAGAGTATAATTCTTTTGACTCCAAAAAACTGTAATACCTTCTAAATAACGCTAGAGAGGATCTTCAAGAAGGAGAAAGTTATGATCCATGGCCTTCATAGTCACGAATTAACACATTTAATTCAAATAGCATGTTGAAAAGTAGTGAAGGAGTCCTTGATTTGTGCCTTAATTCAAGGAATCGAATTTGTGTTCTCCTTAGTCATGTACGAGCTCCAGTGATGTGGAAGAGTTCAAGAAGTAGTTTCACTATTGCAATTTTGTGGAAGACGACGTTAATTTTCTTCTAGTGTGAGTTGGTTTGAGAACTGAAGGAATTTGTGGAGTTAGCCTCCTAAATTTTAGGAGGAACTAGTTAACAAGTTGTGCTAACTATTGCTAACAAGAAATGCACCAGTTTGACTTTCCAAACATAGAACTTACTAACAATAGCCTATTCAAAGTGCTTATAAGGAGATCTAAGGCACACCTTGTATTCATTCTTAAGCATGAATTTGTGAGCTTGTGAGAGGAATGATCCAAGAAGGGTTCCTTGTGCGAATTATTGGAGGACAATTTCCCTTAGGAAGTGAGCACAAAATAAGATTAAATTCCTATTTTTTAGGAGGTCGAATGCGCTAGGAAATAGGGGCCTATTTCCTAAGGAATGCACAAGGATTTTGGGCCTTGGTGTGAGTTGGTTGAGGGAAGCATATCACCATTATTGTAGGGTTGTTTCAAGCCTAGTTCAAGGTTGAGAGATCAGTTTGTATCCTCTATTGAAGCAGGGTTGTTTGTAAGAGATTTGCAACTTATTATTCTTCAATAATACTCTCAAACAAGCAAGGGTTTTCCCAGTTTGGTTCCCTAGAAAAAATGTGTTGTTCTATTGCGTAAATTGTGCCCTTATTTCTATTCATATTTCACTAGAATCTAGTAAAGAAATTTTGTTTTTATGTGAAAAAACTAGTATTTTAGATTGTTCACATTAGCATATCAAAATCTCGTGGGTTTTCTACAACGCACTTGCAAAGTGCAAAAGAGCAAAAAATAAGAAGTCTTAAACAAATTGTTTTCTGGTTAATGCTTGGTTTGATGAGGAAAACAAAAAAGCAAGGAGAACGTTGAAAGAGTCAAACAAGATAACATAAACCTCAAAGCTTACAAGCAGATCTTAAGAAAGAAACAAATTGATTTCATGGTCTCAAGGAGGGAAGAACTAATCTTCCTTGGGAAAAATAACCCCAAATTATTTTGGAATGAGCTCCAACTAAGAAAAAGCAAACCAAAAATAGTATTGCATCTTCTCAATGGTATGACTATGCAAGAAAACTTTATGAGAGAGATCCCAAGATTGACCCTCCTCCTTTGGTCAACACTGCTACTGAGCTCTTCATTATGAAAGAGGTAGAGATGTGTATCAAGAAGTTGGGCGTTGGAAAAGAAAAAGACTTAGTTGAACTCCAAGTAGAGTATTTAAAGTGGGGCTTAAAAATTCTTGCACCTCACATTACAAATAAATTCAACAACATCATGCAATAGGGGATCTCCACAGATTGGACAACTAGTCTAGCAATACCTCTCTTCAAGAGTGGCAATGTCAATAATCCCTCCAATTATAAGACCATAATGATAAACCCCTTGTTTGAAAAGCTATTTGGAAGCATGCTGAAAATAAAATCAGCAAGTGAGCGGAAGAAAGAGATAAATGGGCTAAAGATAAAGCAGGTTTCAAACCTAAACATTCTACAGTTGATCACAATATAACTTTAAGTCACATCATTGAAAAAATTTGGGAGAAAAGGAAGAAGCCTTTTGTTGCTTTGTTGATTTCAAAAAATTCTTTGACAAGGTTCCTAGGGATAAGATTTGGAACGGAATGGAGGAACTTGGGGTTCCTAGGCATCTTAGAGCAGTTGTGCATAAGATGTATGAAGAAGTGAAATTCAAAATTAGAACTTCAGTAAGCATCTTCGAAAGTTTTAGAAGTGATGTCGGGGTCAAGCAAGGGTTCCCATTGTCTCCTACCCTTTTTGGTCTATATATTGACAAACTTAAAGAGTGGTTAAATTCGCAAGGAGGTGATGGTGTCCATTTGGGCAAGTTTGTTATAAAGTTTATTTTGTATGCAGATGGCCTTATTCTAATTGCTAAAATTTCTCTTGTTTGTAGAGAATTTACTTTCCGTTGATCATTTTCTTAGAAGGGTGGGGATGCAAGTCAATATTAGCAAGACAAAAGTGGTGGTTTTCTCTAACAAAAGAAAATAGAACTAGCATAAGTTTTACTTTGAAGGAAGCACTCTTGAAGTTGTGGATTACAAATACCTTGGAATTGACTTCAATAGAAAACTAATTTTGGAAGGTTGTAGAATGAAAAGAAATTTGGGGGGTCGAAATGCATTTTATGATTTTTAAAATAGGTGTAGAGAGGCAGAGCTATGGGATTGGAAGACCACTCAAAGTATTTTTATGCTTTTAGTGATTCCATTGATTTTCTACGTTTTTGAACGGTTGGCCAGTAGTACATCTAACATATAGTTGAAACAAATTGAGAAAATTTAGAAGCGCTTGATTACAAACAAGTTCAAAATTAAAATTTTCGTTCCTTATGATATCTTGTTAAGTGAAATGGGCGCTTCTCCTATTGAAGCAATCGTTATGGTGTGACTCATAAGATATTTAAAACAAATTGAGAAAATGATTTATAAACACTAGACATTTACAACATCTTTGAAAATAGGCCAAGAGTATGCAGCAACAATCTGGTGGATCTCAAGGTGGAGACCAGACACACTAGGCTAAATATGAATAGGTCAAGAAGAGATTTAAGCAATTGAGGTCGAATCTGAGGTTATGTAGTAGATGTTGGGTATAAAAATATAGTTTGAAAATTCAAAACTGCGATAAGCAAATATTTAGATTTGCTTCTTGTAAGCAATTTTGCTTTGAGCAAAAGATATTTCCATGTTATGATTGTTGAACAGAAGAAATTTGTAGTTTATGATATTTGAACTCTACAAAATTTTGTCCTAGAGCTACTCTTTTGTTCTTTAATGATAGCTACCTTATTAAAAAAAAAACCAACATTAATATTAAATAAATAGATCAACATTAATATTAAATTAATAGATCTACTCATAAATTTGAGGACATTAAATATATGGATTGAATGAAATCCGGACGACTGTTGTCATTTAAAACCCACATCACCGACTTAATTAAATTTTCAAGCACCATTTTGGCAGTGAGGTGATACGTTTACTTTGTAGAGTGAACAACAACCTAGAACAGTTTTAGACGCATCTGGACCAAAAAATTGTAATATTGGAGTTGCATGTGATTGGCCATAAATGTATGCTTGTAACTTTTCAATGGTGTGAGTACTGGTATGACAGAGCAATGGTACATTGCGAGGTTGACATCCAAGTATAACTGCTTTAAATGCATAATACAAATTTCAAAGCTTTGAGCAATAATATGTTCAATTTCACAGCCAATCAAATTGAACATATATAAATTAAATTATTTTTAAAAAATAATAAATTTCATTTTTGAATGTTAAACTTTAGAAATATTGCATTAGATTTTTCATCAATGTCAAACTAATATGGTTTGACCAAAAACCCAATGCAATGTCCACTGCCTGGCGGCAAGGATAATAATAATAATAATGAACTAAGATAAAATTGTTATTAATGTAATGACTTAAAAGAGAAAAGGAGGGGGTTTAAGGAATAGCCTAGGGATGCTTGTAAGAAATACAGTGGATGGGGACTACCAATATTGTCTAAGCTTAAAACCATCTTCACAGTTAAAATTGTTAGGGTTCTTTTCAATTTTGATGGGTTTCCTAATTAAACGAGTAGTGTGGAAAGGAGCAGAAGCAAGAATTTTCACTTTGTCAAAGAAAATGAGATGCTTGGTGTTGTGAGGGTGCTCGACAATGGTTGGTTTGGAGGCTTGGTTATGGATGTTTTCAGCCATATGCTCCTTGATACATGCCTTAAAGGATCTACCTATTTGGACAATGTAAGAATTCCCACAGGAGCATGGGATCAAAGTTGTCATTGGCAAACGTAAAGAGTTTCATGAAAGTGGTTTGGGGTTTGAAGGAAGTTTGGATATTTTTCTTCCTCAAGAAAATATAGTGAGTAACACTTTAGATGTAAGGAAAGGTTCCAATCCTATATATATATATATATATATAAGTAAATACCATTTAAATTCAATTACAGGAGGGAAAGTAGTAATATAACATGGACAATTCATATAAAGCACTTTGTATTTTTACTATTTCATTTATAATTATTTAAGTTACATTTAAAGTATATATTAATAGTTAAATAAATTACTTTTCCATTATATGTGTTGAATAATATTATTAAATAATTTAAATTTTGATTACTTTTATGAGAATTATTATTAATAGATTTAGAGAAGGAAATGGTTAATTAGGTTATAATTATTTTGGTCAATAGAAAAGGTTATTAACATTTACTCCCAAATTTAATTCTCAAAAATAATATATTTTAACTAATAAATAAGAAAAGAATCTTATTCAATCTTAAAGTTTGTAAATAGTTATATGTATTCAATATATTGAGTAGAGAATAAAATGACACCATTACATTGCACAAACCAAAACCTTTTTCTTTGCACACTGTTAGCTTTGCATAAAACTAACTTCTACAGAGACCTTTTCTGCACACACTTTTCACTCTACATGTTTTATTATTAGTTGTATTTATCTTCATTCTTTTTCTCTACACACTTGTTTTATTACGTAGTCAATTTTACCCTTATTTACTTTTACTTTTCACACTTAGTTTATTTTCCAATTTCTTAGTTTATTTTCCAATTTCTCGCACCTCACCTCCACATTGTTAATATTTCTCATATCATTTTTATCCTAAGTTCTTTTGGCATATCTCCTTATGAAACATGGTAGTCATTTAGGCATATCCTAAGGTGGCATTTGAAACGTATTAGTTGGAAAAAGAGGATTGAGCAATGACTTAGCACAATGATTGGTCAATGAGGCACTAACCAAAAACTACATTGAGCATAAGTTATGCAGGTTTTCATATCTCTTTCTACTTGTATACAAATAATATAAAGAGTTAATTCCTTTATAAAGCATTATAAATCCCTCCCATAATGCATGCGAGATGAGTAAAGTGGATTAATAAATCAAAAGGCCAAGATTTATGTGAAGTGAATCCATGGTTGTTAAGTCATTTCATGCAAATTAACGGTGGCTAAGTCATGAACTTCCGAAGGCGATAACTTGAGTTATAGATATCAACTTAGAAAAATAAAATAATAGTCGTGACTAATTTCAGGCCTATAACCAAAGTATTTTTTGAAATGATTTATAAAAATGGAAATATGGAATATCTAAAGCGAGACCTAGCGTGAAGGAAAAATTTCTAGCTTCGTATTTCTAAAAATGAATCTTTATTCAGTTAAAATAAAGAGGAAAAACTTAACAATTAAGTAGTTGCAAAGTGTTGGGTGCAACCCAACTTGGCCTAGATTTTGGCAAAGACTCCACATTGTGTGGAGCAGAGCGCGCAGTAAAGTAGCAGAACACGAAGTGGACCATGCAGTGGAGCAGTTGGAGTGTACTACGCGGTATAAGGGCTTCAGGGTGGGTCGAAGCTCTTCCTTTTTGTAATAGTGAGATTTTGTAAAGGGTTTTGGGCCATAGTTGCTTGTTTTGAGGGCGTCCATGGTATTTGGACCATGGTATTGTAATGATTTAACCCTTCGATGTAATAGTATATATAGGGTGAAGTAATAAAGAAGAGAATAATATTTTATGATCTAGATCAGTGTCATGGTTGTATTGTTGTGATCTATACTTTGGAGAGAGGCGAGGATCTGCAGTTGAGTGCGTAGAGGCTTGAGTTTGTAGCTAAGTACATAGACAGCCTGTAGCTTAGTGAGCAGGCCAATAACTGCTTGGTGTACACATATTCATTATATAAGCAACAGTTCTTTTGGACGTAGCCCCACATTGGAGTGAACTGCGTAATTTGGTGTCTTAATGTGTATATTTGCTTATTATCTGTTTTAGAGTTGCAATTATTACATTTGCATTTGATTTCATCATAATGATGGTGTATGGTTTTATATGATATGTTTAAGTGATTAATGTAATATGGTGAAGTGATTTATGAATGTTAATAATAGGAAAACATAATAATACCACATCTCCACATCCTTCAAGGCTACAAAAACCTGGTTCTGCATCCGCCCATAGTCACTTCGAGTGAGACTACGATCTACTTCCGGGTCATTGTTGAAAGGGCCAGTGATTGAGGGTTTTGTTGGTGCATAGTATAGATCGAACCTGGGTCAGCCCAAACCAAACCAACAAATGGTTTTATTGTCAGGACTGGGATCTATTTAAGGGATATGTGGATGTGTCACCAGTTGAAAAAAGAGATTCGAGATTGGATAGAACTAAAAGAGCGAGAATTTTTGGAGCAAGAAAACAAAAAACCTCATATGACAGCCAAATCTTGGTTACATAAGTATAATTTTACAGACCAATACGAAATTTTCTTCGCTTCATTTCCTACCGAACTTTACGAGTGGATATCGAGGTTGACTGAAAGAAAGAATTGTTTTAAAGGTGAATAACCTACGGTGTGGACTCCTGAACTGATACAATGACTCAAGAGCACTGAAAATAGGATTTCAAGGGCTGTCGATTTCTGGATTGATATTATCTTGGGAGGATTCATTATTGAGTTCACGGTAGACTCGACTGTGTCCTATAGCGAAGTAGAATGACAATTATTCAAAGGACTGCGAGGTAAGTATTTGAAATCTCTGAAACTTTGAATTAAGATGCTTCTGTGTGAAAAGGGAGTTATAAAGATGCAATTAGATTGCTAGTTTATTTATTCTCGGAAGAAGAGGGAATAAATTTGAGCAAGAGGTTGGAACAACACGAAGTGGAAAGAGATATAGAGTAGATACCAGAAAGAGGTCTCATGGATAAGACCCAAATACTTCCGTAGAGACAGATTATAGCCCTCTTTTGAGTGGATCTAAAAGTGAAGAAAGCCTCCATGATAACCCCCAAGTAACTCCGCAGTATTCACCCATCCAGTCTGAGAATTCGTAGAACCCAGAATCTAGTAATATCTAGGGTCTTTTTGGCTCTCACCCTCCCCCTCCCCCTCCTAGAAGAAGTATGGTTGATGATATTAAGCTACTCATTTTCAAAGGAACTGGATTGGAGGATCCAAAATAGTTTTGGAATGTGAAGCAATATGGACAGTGAAGCAGATCAACGATGAGGATATATAGAAAGCATAGCTCGTTATGACATTACGAGATAGAGCATTTACATGGTATATGAAGTATTCAAAATAACCAGAACAAAACGTTTGCAGATATTAAAACAACATTGATAACAGGGTTTAAGAAACCGAAGTTTGAGTCATAGTGCATCATTGAGTTGAAAGAGATCAAACAGAAACGTATTGAGTCTTTTTGGGAGTTTGATAAGATATTTAAGGTATTATTGGATCAAGTAAGCATCAACATAGCTCCGCATCAACATCAAGAATGTTGCACTGCTACGACATATCAGATTTTCATTAACGCAACAAAAGATAGGAACTCAAGCTGAAGCTCTAGAAATTGTGATGAAATTGGAAGCTTCGCCTATAGAAGATACTAATGTAGGCATGAAACAGGTTCAGAGTCATCTGGAAAACTTAACCCTGCAGTTACAAGACATCAAGAAAATAAAAGAAGTTAGAGAAGAAGTATGGTGTACGAAGTGCAGATCGGAGAGCCATTCTAAAGAACTGTGCCCTATCTTCAGGAATTATATGGCTAGTGGGGCACCAAATCCCTTGAATGCAGGATGCAATAATATGTAAGACTAGAGATGAACATCGTTCAAAATATTGTTACTTATTACAAAAATATGTACAAACACCGAGGAAACTATATTGCAAATTCTATAAATTAGTGGGACACGATGAGAATAATTGTTGAGCTTACGAACTAATGATGGAGAGTGGTGTTGAGATTTATAGAATGAAAGCAAAAGAGCATGGACAAGAGGACAATGGAAAATGCAGTGGTTGAGGAGGTTACCAAGGAAGAGGTCGAGGTGGTGGAACTGGTCAAGGACATGGATAGATTATTTGCTATAACTACGGCCAGCCAAGACATTTTGTGAGAGACTGTCAGAATCCCACCACGACATGTAAGTATTGTAAATCCTTTGACCATGTAATTGAAGAATGTCCTGTACTTATGGAAAAGATGCAAGAAAAAAGGAATTAGCATCTGACACAGAATATTCAAACGATGACTGTTGAAAGAAGGAACGATGAATCTCGAATTAGTATTGTCACTAGAAGTGGAGCTCTGATAGATAGTGATAAAGTGAATGAAAAGAAATAATTTGAAAGTACATGGGTTAGAAATACTGTTGAGATTTTTTTTTTTTTTGATATTCATAAAGAAAAAGAAGTATTTATGGAAGCAAAGTGAAGTTTTATGGATGTTGGAGCTTCGACCTATAGTGCATAGCCAAACCCTGATCAAAAGAGTAATTGTGACATGTCATTATCTTCGACACAAGACCGATCTTCGACATAGGATCGAGCTCCGACACAAGATCGAGCTCTGACATAGGATCGAGCCCTGACACAAGATCAGGATTCAACAAATCAAGCAAGTATTTTAAAGTCTTTTCTGCAGACTTGTATGAAATTATTAAGAGATCAAAAGGTTGTAGAAGGGATTCATGAGTTGATAGATTCCTATGCATCCAAAGAAACATCGCGAAGTGAAATGAGCGCAGTTAATAATTTGCATCGAAAAAGAGAACCGGAAGAGAGATGAGGCTTAGTGTGCAGATAGGAGTATATGAGATGGATCAAGTTATTCTGGCTCTGGCATCTGATGCTAATGTCTTGACAAAGAAAATATGGTAATTAATGGGTAACTCAAAGCTAGAATGGTCACCTATTTAGTTAAGGATGGAAAATTAGCAAAAGATCTTCCCTCTAGGAAGACTACCAGGTGTCACAGTGGATATTGAAGAAGTTCGCACTATTGTTGATTTTGAGGTAATAGAGATTGTCGATGAAAGTAACCCCTATCCTACATTTATTGGAATTGGTTTGGAATTTGACAGTATGGCCATAATTAACCTAAAGAAGAGATAGGTGATATTTTAAGGAATAAATATGAGAGTAATTTTTCCCTTGGATCCATTAGAAGGAGTAAGATATACAAAACCAGTCAAAGAAGAATACAGCGCAGCTGACATAGACAACATCTATCAAATGACAACAAAGGAACATGATTGTGTTAACCATGTAGAGGGAAAGTTGAGTTGGGAGCATGATATTTCTTGTACCTTAGACTCAGAAGAAGAATTGGAAAACTGGCATAATAGATTGCATGAAGTATTAACTAGGTGTTGTGAAAAATTACAAAATTAGTTCGTTGTATGATATATGAGGTATGTAACCTACCTTCTTATGATTTCTTAGGTGATGTAATAACTTTTATTAATGATTATGAAGAACAATTTCTAGAAAATCAAAGGTTTCCAGCCTTGTATATAGCCTTGAAATCTACTCCTACTAGATGGTGGAATGCACACAAGAAGAATATAGGAGGTTGGGAGAAATGTCGAAGATTGTTGTGGATAAGGTTTGGAGAGATAGATACAGAGATAGAGATAAAATATGATGGTGAAACTAATACTAGGAAGCATATCCAACATGCACTATAGCGTGGAAGGAGATTGCACAGCAAGAATGGGTACATGGATTCATTCATACATTAGAAACTATCCCTAAGAATGGGTACCTAGAAACATAGCTTCGATATGGAACAGTAAATTGGGCACACATGGTTGATGGATTCATATTAACATTTAGTTTTGAGGATGATTTTCCATACATAGATTTGGCCCTTCAGACACTCAAGAAGAAGATTTTTGAGAATGTAACTCCACTGACATGGCAGCAACCTAATTGGACTGCATAGATAGAAAATGCACTAGAGTGTTATAACCTTACTGCAGATGAAGAATAAGATCCTCACAACATCGACATAGTAGAAACAGAAGGATACCACGAAGTAATTGGACCTGAGCTAGAAATTCCATACATAACAAAGCCACTGAAGATTATGAAGGTGAACATAGGATCAGAGAAGGAACCCAAGTTTACAATAATAGGAGACTACTGGGATGAAGAGACAGTAAGTAAAGTTACAACGTTACTTCATGAATATCACGAATTGTTCCCCACTAAGTTTTCATAAATGAAGGGTATAATAGGAGATCTAGGAGTTATGAAGATTCCCCTTAAACCTGATGTGAAGCCAGATAAACAAAGATGTTACATGCTGAACCCGAAGTATAAGGAGAAAGTGAAAGTAGAGCTTGATAAGATGATAGCAACAAGAATTATTGAACCTGTAGAAGAATCAGAATGGGTGAGTCCTATGGTGGTGAAAGAGAAGAAGACTCAAGGAGAAATTAGGATCTGTCTTGATTTGAGAAATTTGAATGATGCATGTTTACATGATCCCTTCCCTACCCCTTTCACAGATGAAGTGCTAGACAATGTCGGAGGTCAAGAAGCTTACTCATTTATAGATGGATTTTCACAGGTTATCAACAAATTAGAATCACACCTGATGATCGACAAAATACCACATTTTCTAGAGAATGGGGCTCATATCAATACACAATAATGCCTTTTGGATTAAAAAACTTCCCCTGCTATATTTTCTAGGGTAGTGGTCGCAACTTTTAAGGAATATATCCACAAGTTTTTAGAAGTATATTTTGATGATTGGACGGTATTTGGATTGTTCAGAAAACATGTTGGAAGTTTAAGACTTATGCTCGACACATGTAGACAATATCAAATCTCTTTGAACTTAAAGAAGTGCATATTTTGTGTACCTTTTAACATATTTTTGGGACATATTGTTTGTAAGCAATGACTAATGGTGGGCCCTACTAAGATTTCTATCATTGTGAACTTGCCTCCACCTAAGACAGTTAGATAGCTTCGCACTACGTTGGGACATAAGGGGTATTACATGAAGTTCATCAAGGGGTATGCTTAGATTACTAGGCCTATGGAGAAATTGTTGAAGAAGGATGTAACTTTTCAGTGGAATGAAGAATGTTAGAAGAGCCTCAACATATTGAAAGAAAAAATGGTAGTTGCACATATACTAGTGTTCCCTGATTGGAGTAAGTAATTTCATGTCCATGTGGATGCCTCTTGTATAAATTTGGGAGTGGTATCGGCACAACCTGGTGTAGGAGAGATTGATCAACCTATACCTTTTGCAAGTAGAAAGTTATCCAAAGCATAAAATAATTACACCACTACAGATAGGGAGGGACTGGCTATGGTATATGCTTTGCAGAAGTTTAGACACTATTTGTTGGGATCACACTTTAAAATGTTTACAGATCATTTTGCAGTGAAGTATTTGGTTAATAAGCCTGTCTTAGGAGGAAATATTTACAAATAGTTACTGTTATGTTAGGAATATGACTTTGAGGTCATTGTTAAACCAGGGAGATTGAATGCAGGGCTTGACCATCTGTCAAGACTAGAAATAGGGGAAGAACTAACCGGCATAGAGGATAATCTCCCTGATGCACATTTATTTGCAATTAGAGTTGCAGATGACCATTTCATAGATATCATTCAGTTTTTGACCATAGGAATGGCTCCTTCAGAATATACTACGCGGCAAAAGAAAGAATTAACGGTTAAAGAAACTAACTTTTCATTGATAGCAGGATAGTTATATAAGATGGGACCAAATGAGATACTGCACAGATATGCTCATGAACATGAAAGACAGACGATTCTAGCAGAGGCTCATGGAGGTGCAGTTGGTGGACATTATAATGGAAAATCTAGTGCGCATAATATTTTGAGAGCAGGATTGTGGTGGCCTACATTGCATAAATATGCAAAGGAGTATTGTCGAGCATGTGATGTGTTTCAAAGAATAGGGAAGCCTTCAAGAAGAGATGAGATGCCATTAGTACCACAAGTTACATTGCATACCTTTGACAAATTGATTATTAACTATGTTGGACCCATCAACCCCTCCTGAAAAAGGATGGGTGCGAGGTACATAATCATAGAAACTGATTACTTGACAAGATGGGCCGAAGCATAACCAATAAGGGACTGTAGCACATAAACTACTTCGAATTTTGTTTTTGAGTACATATTGTCTAGATTTGGATGTCCAAAGATTTTGATGAGTGACTAAGGTTCACACTTCCTGAATAAGACTATTGAAGCATTGAATGAGGAGTTCCAAGTTTATCATCAAAAGAGTACCCCTTATCATCCTCAGGCCAATGGGACAGTAGAAGCATTTAATAATATTTTGGAGAATGTACTTACTAATATATGCAATGTGAATAGAGATGAATCGGACCTTAGAATTCCAGTAGTATTATGGGCTTATAGGACCACATGTAAAAAATTAACAAGTCAGACACCTTTCAGGTTACTTTATGGCCAAGAAGTTGTGATTCCCATGGAATGCCTAGATTGAGGATTTCAACTTTTACAAATATGGAAAACCCTAATATAATGAAGGAAAGAATGGTGCAATTGCTTTCTTTGGAGGAAGAAAAACTTATAGCAGGATTCCATCAGTAAGTACAAAAATCAAGAGAAAAGGCCTCGCATGACAGAAATATTAAGCAGAAGAAGTTCCAAGTAGGAGACCTTGTTCTCCTTTATGACAGTAAGTTTGTGAAATTTCCATGAAAGTTCAAGATGCATTGGTTGGGCCCATATATTATCAAGCACATTACTAATGGAGGTGCAGTTCAATTAGCAATGTTAAATGGAGAATTGATTCAGGGAAGAGTAAATGGAAGCAAGTTGAAGCTATATAGGGAAAATCATGCCCCTACAGCTTCACTCTGAAAAAGAAAGGAGAAAATTCATAGTGCCACGTGCAGTTGAAAGTGGGCACTGGACTATAAACCACATTGCAAAGAGCTTCGATGTAGGAGGTTACTTCACTACAATCTAGATTATGTCAAAGTTCATTGGAGTTGCGACGTAACAGGGGTTGTTCGCTACACTATAAGATGTGTAGAAATTCGCTAGAAAAAATGTTGACACCTAATCCTCATGATTGGGTGAATTTATGTAAATAGTTAAATTAGAAATGTGAACAGTCATTAGGAGATGAACTTAATAGTCTCTCCCTGTTGTATATAACAAAGACCTACCTGATGGAATAATACACGAATCAATTTTTGCTTTGTGGAGTTACTTCCTGGCCTGACGTGGTATCAGAACCAGCTCCTTTTTAGCTCTTGTCCCTTGTAACTCCCTTCTCTACTTTCATATACCTGCGCCGCTCCTCCATACAATTAGCTGCGCCCTCTTTCTGCCATATTCCATTTATAAAACCTACGCCTGACATTCACCTGAACGACACAAACATTCCTCTGCCTGTTCATCTGAATACGTTGATTGCTCTCTGGTTGTCCTGACATAGAATCCATAAACGTTTCATAATTTTTTAGCGTTGTCCTTCACCACCACTTCCACCATGAACGACTAGATTCTATCCTTCGAGAAAGCAAAGACCTGGTGACATTCAGGGTTTGATTTCTTCTCAAAGTACTTCGTGGTACCCTTATAGTTTCCAAGGTGAACCTCGACATGTCCATGGTGGGCAGATCTTTGGCCTTCTCAACCCTTACATACAAATATTGCATCTGCTCCATAAGATCGTAAGTGCTTGTTGAGAGCTCGCTCGTCATCCATCTTCCAGTTCACCTCCTCTCGGCTCTCCATTATTTCGCATTTAACCAGCGCTTCCACCTACCCTCTTTACATATATGCACGCGCCCACATGGCTAAAGCCAGGAAAGTCATCCCATGTTTTTCCGCTGTGGACTAACGAAAAGTGCTTTCGTGCGATACACATAATGAAAGTCGTGGCTGGAATACTCTGAGCCTATTCAACAACAACCACTGAGGTATCGGAGCAAATCCTGACGGTGATTCTCAAATCTGCGTTTATCAGGTTGCTTATTTCTTGGGCTCGTTTGCGCCTCTCGGGGCGTTTGTTTTGCTGGAGTATGCATTGTTAGAAATCGTTTGTGTATTTAAACACTGTCACATATAGTTAAATGTTGGACGTAGATACATTTAAACGCTGTCACATATAGTTAAATGTTGGACGCAGATACATTTAAACGCTGCCACATGGTAATTGAGTTGTTTATATAAAGGGGAGGTATGCCATACACATATATAATGGTGGATTTATATGAAATTTATATGAGATTTATATGGTGGATTTATATGAGATTTATATGAGGTTTATATGAAGTGGATTTATATAATGATGGATTTATATGGGTCACATGGTGGATTTGAAATCTTTTGAGAATTCCCTTTTGAGTACAATTTTACTGTATATTGGTAGAAGTATTTTTTCTATAAGCAAAAGTATTTTTTTTACAGAATGCATTCAATCATATCCATGGTGGGAATAGTTCTCACTGGCAAGGAGAACTATCCTGAATGGTCTTGGATGATAAAACACACCCTCATTTTCAATGAGTTGTGGAAAGGAGTGTGTGTCAGATAAGGAGACAATGACCCAGTACAGCCTACCTCGGACAAAGAACTCGTCATTTGGGAAAACAAGAACAACAAAGATTATGCATTAATCGCAGCATCTGTAAATGAAGAGGTGAGTCGCCATATTTCGTCATATTCAACTGCCTTTGAAGCCTTACAAAAGTTGAAAGAACTCTATGACTCACATTCGTACTTGAAGTTGTCCAACTCATGATTAAACTCTTCACTTTTGATGCAAAATAATGGGATCTCTTGCTCTTGCATCGAAGTAAAGTCTAAATGTATGAATCAAATCCACTAAGGTTGAATTGGATATTCCTCTTATTGCTTTTCTCAAGGCACTTTATCCTACTTACTCCAATTATCTTGAGTCATTGCAAGCAAATGGAAATCTCAAAGATATAACCTTTGACTCTCTTGTGAAAAAGTTTGTTGAAAGAGAGAAATCTTTTGGCAAGAAAACAACCACTGAATCTTCTGAAGAGGTTGTGTGCGTTGCTCATAAAGAAAAGCATCCTGCTGAAGATTCTACAAGAGGAAGAGGTGGATGAAGAGGAAGAGGAAGATATTTCAGAGGCGGGGGGGCAGATATCTCAAGGAGAAAAGGCAGATTTGCACTACATATGCTGCAAAAGAAATGGATCACATGATGCCTCTACATGCAAGCTACCATGGGACAAAATTGAACAAAAAAGAAACCAACAAAAAGGTAAAATTGATGATACGGACAAAGGTAAAGCACTTGAATCCTCTCACTATGTTGTGGCACAATGTAACATTGGAGTAAATGAAGATCTATTTAATGCTTCACTTGATTCTTGGAAAAATGATTGGTTGCTTGATTCAGGAGCAACCTGCCACATAAATCATAGAAAAGATTTTTTTGAAGATTTCACTGGAAATGTTGATGGAGCAGTATACTTTGCAGATCAATCAAAAATCAAGCCATCAAAGCTTGGCACAATCAGGCTTAAACTTCCTGGTCTTCCAGACTTTCTTTTGCATCATGTTCTATATATCCCACATCTCAAGAGAAACTTGCTGTCCTTGGTCCACATCCACTAGCAAGGTCACTCCATTCATATGTTTGATGGCAAGCTTAAGGTAAGAAAAGCATTTGACCACTCACTTGTCATGAGGGGAATAGAAGAAGAAAGGCTTCTCAAACTGCAAGGAACCTCTGCTCGTGCACAACATTCCTCATACAATTCTCATCATGAAGAAGGTACACTTCCATCAAGTTTATTATGGCATGCTAGATTTGGACATTTGAACTATGACAGTCTC